>OMLP01006988.1:10484-64218 GCA_900302685.1 Spondyliosoma cantharus | reverse complement strand
GAGGAGAGGGGAGGCTGTGGAGAGAGGAGATTGGAGAGCAGACTTTGGTGCCCCCCAGCTCCGTTCAGTGGAAGTAGTCTTTGAGACAAAGGAGCGCACCATGCGCCATCCAAAGAGGAGTTCAGCCCAGCATGGTACATTATGCATGGAAATGAGTCATTAGCGAGGTCGTTTCTATTACCAGCCCTTCTTCTGAGATTATATTATGATGTGATTCAGAAGGACACCGCTTAAATCTTTACAAAACGATAAACGTCCCCTATAGGAATTCTGCATTTCATCCATCCCATAAAAATTGCAATTGTATATTTTAGATGTGTGGCTTCTAATAACTGTCAGGGTGTGTTTGTGATTTGAATATTTATGGATGTAGTAATCATGGATTTGCACAGAACTGTGAAACATAATTTGTTAACAAATGTAAGCTCAATTAAAAATGGCAAAGCTTTACATCAAGGTCCTTGTAAAGACTGCTAGTTAATAGGTAATAAAGCCCTTATAATTCATTCATTCAACCTTTTATTGAAATGTCCACAAATTTGATGTCGAAAGCACAAATAGGTGCAAAAATGTGATAAAAAACAGAAACAACAAACATCATCACCAAGCGGGTAATCAGAATGGGTATGGGTACATAAAAATGATGACAAATAAGAAGCAATATGACAGAATAAAAATGGGGGGAAAAAGTGCTTGAAAATGATAAGAAGCTGCAAGCAAACAAGCAGGACAAAACACAAATAAATTAGAGGTGCATGAAAGGTAAATGGCAGACAAACATACAGGACAGCATGTAGTTAAAAACAGTTCCATTCAAATGTTCAGCACCGAAACTGAAAGCGTTTTTCCAAAATGTATTGTTTACCCGGGGAAGCTTGTTGAATAGTGACTCTGTGACCAGTTTAATAAAGAGCTGATATATAGTGGCATGTTGACCCTCAAGGCTTTAAGAAGAAACAGGAACCAATGGCTGTCATCCAACCTTTTCTTATTGAATACATTGATGAGTGTAATAACAGTCACCAGTAATGAGGGTGGAGTGATAAACCGAGTCTAGTGGAGTAAGAGTGGAGACAGAGGTCATGTCTATAGATAACATCATCATAATCCAGGAAATATAAAAACAACAGCTTCAGGGATCCGTTTCCTACAGAACAAGGGGGAAGTGGTTCTGTTTCTGTAGAATTTTTTGTCTTAGTTTGCTAACAAGTGTGTTAATATGACATTCAAATGTGAGTTTCTGATCCAACCAGATACCCAAATATTTGTTTTCAGAAACCCTTTCAATACTGTGTGCTGTCAGAGTGGTAACATGCAGACCAATGTCTGGTTCTTGAGAATATCAGGAATCTTGCAGTTTGTCAAACGCTTGACTGGAGAATTGTAATGGCTTTATGTGCAGTTTTAGCACAGCAGTACAGGACTGCATCATCAGAAGAAAGGTGGGCGTTACTATTTGTTATAGATAATGTAATATTGTTAATATAGATTTTGAATAAGACAGGACCCAGTATTGAGCCTTGCGGAACCCCTTAAGACAATGGTAAAAACATGGGACGATCCTTTGAAAAGGTCTTAGAAGTTCTTATATGATGCTTATTAGATAGTATAAGAATAGCTAACTCTTGATAAATTAGTAAAAATGTATTTATTAACCCTAACAAGGCAGTGACCTTGCTTTAGATCCAGTATACAAAAAGAGAATAGTTAACTGTTTATAATTGCATAGTTGAGTACTTTATAATAACCATCACAATTTCTACTTAAACTTTAGTTAATAGTTATTTCACTGTTCACACAAAAAATGCTTACCATTAATTAACCACTAACGAAATGTCATAAACATCAGATGCAACTTAGCAATAAACAATTCCTGAATAAATTATTTATAAAGTATTGTTTGTGAACAGTAAGTAACTGTTAAATTCACTCATTCATTCAATTAATGACTGTTGTTACAGCATAGTAAACTGCTAACTATACTTAGTGAATTGGAGATGCAGCTCAGCACCATTGATGCCAAATCGTTAGCGGCTGTAGTTAGCCAGGCCCCAGTAGCTGGTATGGACCAACATAGTGTAGCTCCTCCCACCCATCCCCGGTAGCCGGAGAAACCAAGGAGGTGACTGTCTGAGAGAGGCGTAGTCTGCAGACAAAGCCCACAGTTCACCACCAACCTGTTCACGTTTTCTAATACAATTTTTTCCACACTTACCGAGAAACCGACTCCGGTTATTGGCAGCTCTATTTTGATAACAGTGACATTAGTAACACAGGCAACCATATTGAAATGCATTCCTAGGGCCAGATATGCCGACGTGAAATAACATTTGAAACTGCCGGCTAAGGTTATTCGTAAATACAGTGAGATCATAAAACATGTCTGCAGTATTGACTCCCATCTAGCTCTCTTGGAAGTCACTAAAATGAATGTTGAGTCGGTGTGTACATTTGCTCGAACAATGTCAGACTCCCTAGTTTTCTCTGGGCCCCCGCCAACTCTGACCAATGATGACATGTTTAGCTGCATGTCATCCTTCAACCACTGGCTGTCGAGGAGGTGTCTAGCAAGAAATGTGGGCTTTCTTTCTCTGTCTTATCTTTGATGTGAATTGGCGCTGTACAAATCAAAATGTTATTCAACTGAACGGAATTCATAATAAGGTGTGTATAAATTTTAATAAACAAACACAAAGGCTTGGTAAAGGCTTAATAATTACATAGCAACTAACTCGATGAATATCTTTGTAATCATATCAAAGTTATTAAAAGACACTTATAAGGCTTTTTTTAATGTTCTTGCACAGTCTATAAACTGTGATGAAACTGTCTTTAAAGGGCTTATAAATGTCTTATAATGTGACAATACTTGTTTATGAGGACACATGATTATAATAATGATGTAAGCATTTCATCAACATTTAAAAGGGCCTTATTATAACAATTAACTGTTAATTACTACAAGCAGTTCAATATGTTTTGTTATCTGTAATTCATCAGGCATATTAGTGTCATTTAAAGTAGCTTCAGTACTGAAGTCATAGTCAAGCTATTTCATTTCAATAAATAATCAGTCTGGATGTGAAATATTAGGACAAGGAGCTGAGAGAGGAAGCAGCAAAGCAGTCTGGGCAGAGGTTCACACATACACACACACTGTGGACTGCTAGCATCAGCAAGATGGAGTCATTCATCACCCCAGATTTTAGGTCAAGCCTCCACCTGCATCGTTGAAGCAGAGCGAGAAGGGAGGGAGGTGAGGAGGAGGAGGGAGAGATGGTGGGGATGTGGGAGGTGTGAACATGGGGAGGGGTATGTGGGTGGGTGTTGGAGGCGGTGGACAAGGACAGCAATCAATCCAAATCCCCTTCTGGCTTCAGGAGGCCACCAGACGGATGAGTGTGTACGTTGCCGCCAATGGTTGGAAAATGGTCCATCGACACTTTAACCAGTAGTGCAGATCGACCGTGACAGGAAGACCAGACACTGTGGAGTCAGGCTCATTCAACTCTGCAGGGGAGTCATTTTCAAAAAACTGTGGCAATGATCTATGAAAAACAAACAAACATAATGTCTCTGTTTTCCCCTGTATTGTGACATTGGTCACTTGGGGATTGAACCACCAGTCATGGCAGTATTATGTGTCATGTGCTTGTACTTAAAATTAACAAAGTATAAAATCAGGTCCCAGAGGAGCAACAGGCAAGAGGAAGTGGTTTGAAGTGCAGTTTCAAGTAGGCTGTTTTCCTAAAATGAACTGGGTCAACATACAGTAAATAATCTGTAATGGTCTTCCTGTACTGCAGAGCTATACTGCACTACGGCTGAAATCCCTTTATTTTCTGAGAAAAAGCTATAAATATTTTACTATCAGTGTTTTTCTTTTAATTTTCTGAGTCGCCCTCCTTAACAGGCCGACAACATAATTTCCAACATTATTTAACATCAAATTATTTTCCCTGGTCTTTGCTGTTATCACAGTGAGTTGAACTTTATTTTCATAGGATGATGGCATGTGTGAGATAAGATTACCAGCGGATACAAAGTGTAAACCGACTCCTGTTCTCACCCTTTGGTGTCTCACCTCCTGACCGAACTCTAGGCCCCCGCATACACGCTCGCATTTCTAAAAAGAAAGCATACCAAAGGGTTAACATGAAAGATGCAATTTATAGTCGAGATAAGAAAATGATCCACCAGATGATTGGGCCTTTTCCTTCCTCGGTTGTGAGTTATGAAGACTGGACTACATGTCTTTTTGGAAATATATGCTGCACTTGAAAAGGCTTGGTAGACAGGAAAGACAGCTTAAAGGGGCAAAATAAAAAAATACATACAGTATCTTTCCTCTTACCTGTTGTGCTATTTATCCATCTAGGTTGTTTTGGAGTAAGTTCTGTAGTTTTGGATATATAAGCCATAGAAATGTCTGCATCCTCTCAAATAGAATGGAACTAGATGACATTTGAAAAACTCAACAACAACAACCTTTTAGACTCTTAGTTTGTAATGTGGGAGTTCAATACTCTTCCCTCTGTAATAGAAATCTGCATGCGCAAGATGCGCAAGACAAACACACGGTTACATGATGAATATCAAGTAACCGCCAGTCATATTGTGGCAAGTTTACATACATGTGGTTGAGTATGACTGACCACATGGTTAAATGTTAGACTGACTTCATAATTCTTACACATACTTGATTCTATATAAGTATAAGTAATAACTTTGACCTTTTTAGCTGTTCCAAGAAATGAAAGGATGTTTTGCTGCCTTTTCATTGTTACTAGTTGACGTTATCTAGCTTTAAACTGGAAGGAAAATAATTCACAAAGACTACCGTCATCCTTTAAGGTGGAACATTTTCTTGCATGGGTTGACATATTGAATCATGTAGCACACCTTACAAGGTACAAGGTACATTTGATGCCATTTTTTTAAACAAGGGTTTTAAAAACAAAATCAAGTGTGAGTCCTTTTGAGTCCTGCTGCCCTCTATTGTAGGAAATGGAGTCTTAAATGTCAATATGACATCGCTGACAATTTGTTTTTTTGTTTTTATTTATATGTTTAGGCTTTAGTAATAACTGGATCTTCAAGCGCCTACAATGAATAGGATTTTCAACTGGATTATGCAAACTGTGAACATTTAGGCCCCATCCATACCGAAACGCTCTCTAGTGTAGACGTACATGTATTGCAGCCCTTGTGTTCTCGTGTGGACAGCGAATCCACATACTTTCCGTATCGATGACGCCACCGCCCACCCCTCGAGCACTAGCCTTCGACCTCTGAACCCCGCGACATCTCATAACAACAAGCAGCGGACTACTGCTTGTGTTCGTGTTTCTTGCTACTTACTCACCTTGTCGTCGAGTGTGAGTCGCAGCAGCAGTTCAACTTCATTATCGGTCCACTCAAACGATTCTGGTTTCCTTGCACTAGCCATTTTCGTCTTCTTCTTGTTGTGTTCGGTTTCTCCTTCTACTGTTTGTTTATATACAGCGTGCAAGCTTTATGCGCATGCTCCATCTTTTCTTCTCCGTTTTTGGTGAATTTCAAGCGCCACCTATAGGCCTGGAAGATGAACTACAGCGCTTTGAGTCGTTTTCAATGGATCCGTTTGGACGCAAATATTCTTGAAACGATGCCAAGGAAGACAGAGGAAAAAAGATCGTTTTGGTACGTGTGGACAAGGCCTTAGTTTCCTGACTTCATCGCAGTAGTGGTGGAGCGGCGCTCTGGTATGTTTCAGCAGCACTACACCTGCACCGAAAACCACATTTCAATACCTTATCCT
Organism: Spondyliosoma cantharus; assembly: GCA_900302685.1. Lineage (NCBI taxonomy): Eukaryota > Metazoa > Chordata > Actinopteri > Spariformes > Sparidae > Spondyliosoma > Spondyliosoma cantharus. Next base: position 58,418 of record OMLP01006988.1, on the reverse strand, counting down.
CCTTATCTGACCTGTAATGTTTGCTAACTTGGTCAATGAGCAGATGCATCCTTCCCTCTGCTCAGTGATATGGTTGCTGAGTGCAGGGCGGGTGTAGATCAGCAGAATAAAATAGTTACTACTTGAAACTGCTCACATCAAGTTCTGTGGGTTATCCTGAATCATGATTTCATGAAAGAGACGCTGCTGTTGAGTTTTTCAAATGTATTGGTGCTTTGACCCCTAGCCAGGACGGATGCCTCTTGACAATCCGGGTTGACTTTTATTTGAGAGAAGGCAGACATCACGACGGCCAATATCTCCCAAACTTGGCAACTCAAACCAAAACCGTGACAATAGATGAATAGCGCTACAGGTAAGAGGGAAATATGTATTTTGATTTTGGATTGAACTGTCCCTTTAAAATGCACAAATCCCTTGTCCTCAGTGCTTGTCACCAGAATAAATAAACAAATATATTCACCATTTCTTGGTAAAAAAAAAACAAAAAAAACAAGAGCTAAGCACGAGCCCGAAGAAAGAAGAGCAGTTAAATACTTCTTCCTCACATTTTATTCCTGTCCTTGTCTTTGTAGAGTCTGCAGTCGTCCGTGTGTGCGACAGAGCTTTCAGTCTGTGCGATTGCATTTATTCGTCATCGATCTTGTGTGAGCACTTGCCACAGAGTTGCAATTACACAGCTTTAACCAATAGCAGATGGCTGAGGAGTGACACTTTTGGTGGGGCTCCCCACGATGGAGGAGACCAGCGCAAGATTTATATCGCTGCCGCACACATTCATAAACGTTATATAAAAAACCTCTCTCTGCCTCTCAGTCGAATACAAACACATGCATACACATAAACTAATGTGTACACATACAGACATTTATCAGGAAATGTATTGTAAATTGCCAGGATTTGTTTGGCTCCTGTGTCTATCCCGTATGTCAGCTCCTCCCCTCTGACCTCAAACTCCACAGCTGTGACCACGATAACCCCCGGTCCACATTTCAAACCTTTAGCACACCTCCTTGATTTATGTCCTGTCAAGTCTTAGATAAGCCTCGTATTTATTTCCAGCTCGGTGCATTTATAACGGAGCTGATTAAAATCAGAGCCGTAAATTCTCGGAAAAGGCCTTCAGAAATGATTTAATCTGACATCATCTGATATTCTTTACTCGTTTTAATTATTTTTGGACCCATCGTGAACACAGGCCGGGAATAAGTGTGATGTAGTGGTTAGCTAACAAGTGGTAGCTGCGAGGTCATTTGGAAATGCATCGTTTGGCGCTAATGGTGGGTCCTGTCTACATTGGCCGTCTGATTGGTCTCGTTGGCCGGGTCTCCCTCCCTCAATCTCTCCTACACAAACACACATACACACAATTGACCGCAGGACTGCGACGCCTCCGATGTGAATCAAAGCAGCAAATTAGCCAAATTGGCATGTTTGCGTGTGCAGTGGACTGAAACTAATTTAAAGATTTCATCGCTTAAAAAAAAAAAAGAAAAGAAACGCTGGTGAATACTGTAACATAACAAGTATCCTCCCTCTGAGTGCGAACCTCTGGAAAACACGTCTTGAAACGATTTCTCCACTGGCGGGCAACACAATATCCTAGTTCCATATATCCTGGCAGCTCCATCCCCAGAAAATAGGACTTAATATGTCTTTTTCCACCATGTCTTATTTCATTCAACTGTTATCACCTCATCTCTCTGGATTCGGCCCCCTTCCTGTCATATCCACAGTACTGTACATGCATTAACTTTCTAATTTTTGTCTCTCCGCTCCGTCGCTCGCTCTCCCTCGACCCTGTGTCCACGCAGGTGTGCGTCCCCGCTATCTGATCCACCTTTCCTGTGCGGCAGGATGGGATGAGGTCACAGCTCCCACTCAGTGAGTCCGTGCCAAGAGAGGAAAGAGCAATGGCTCAATCTGACCTTCCTTTCCCATGGCCAAAATATCACTTGTCATAGTGGTTTCATTCAGGTCAGTAGCTCTTGTGAGCAAAGAAAAACTTGTAATCCGCAGTTCAGTGTTTTAAAACGATAAGGCTGGCACATTTTTAGATTTCTTTTGCTATGACCAGACAAAGATGAATGAAGTGATCCTACTAAAGTGTTGACTGTGCAGCCAAAGCCAGATGCGGCTTATTTCTCTGTGCCGTAGCCCTCAACTGTTGTCCATAAACTGGGACGTATTATGACCAATTTGGTATCCAAGTCATCTTTGTGGGGTCTGCCTAGGACAGCATGGGATTCAGCTAGCCATTCAGTTTTGGCCTTCTTCTCGCGCAAGTTAGAGGTACATTTGGATAATGCCACCCCCGACCTGAATATGTCCACCTACGAATGTAGAGCGAAGCAAGGCCACTCTGACTACAGTCCTACCAGCGAGGGCCAGCAACTATACAAGCTCAAGAATAGATAGATACCGGCTGTCTGAGACCCAACTTCAAACTTGGAAGCTGTACGTTCTTTCCCATATTGTTGGTCAGCCTGCTGAATCAGGCACTAGCATGGGTAGAAAAGAGGACCTGTCTAAACATTAAACCTCATCGAAGCCAACTAAATAACTAAAGCCAGTGACTGTGTTTTTCGTATTGCTTTGTATGCTTGAAACTTTACTGCGGCGCCAGCTCAGCTAGCATTAGCTTTGTTTTCATGCAAAGCCAGTCTTGTTCCAAGATCTTCACCGGTATGTTTGTGTTTTTAAATGACCTCCAAACACATTGTCCTGCTCTCTAGCGCAAATGTGTGTCAATATGCAGCTGAAAATTGTCTCCAACAAATGGTGAAATTAGGCACATGTGAGCGATACTAAAAGATTTGCGTCGTCACATGAAACAAACTGGTTTCGGGTGCAAAAGGCATGGTTCAAGCGATAGAGTAGCATGTTGCGTGATGGTTTTGTTCTTTTCAGTATATTCGCTGTCAAGACAAATATAGAATGAGGACCTCCTTGTCCTTTAAAAAGTGTTTATTTGTAGTCATCCTAGAAAAAATGCGTGTCAAGACTTTCACTTTCACCAGCCTTTTATTTTTTTTTTTTTTCTCAAGTGCCTTCCTTTACCACGGGCAGCAAATAGAGCTGTATATGTCTTCATCTGTCCCTGCAGGGTATTCTTAGGGAGATTATTATAGCTTACTTTACTGTGGGGCCAGAGTGCCTTCCATGCAACCACACACCGGCCCAACGACTCTGGCTGTTCTTTCAAAGCTACTACGTCGTCGCACTTCTGCAGATGTCGCTAAAAAGGGGACCCGAGAGTTAAGTGGAATAAGATGTTATTGAATAAAAACCTATGGGAGAATTGTTTTTGTTCTGCCTACAGAAGTAAGCAAAGTCCATGTGTCCGTTTTGTTGCGTGTTGGCACCACATTTCCCGTTGGTTATATGTGGTTTCCTCCGGACCCTTTTTAGTCGTTTCAGTGATGTTTTTACATGTGCATTGTTTGTGCCAGTTGTCTGTGTGGACGTGTGCAGCTTTTAGACTATTTTGGGGAGAGGCTGAGGATTAATTGGCCGAGGGACGACAGAGCAGGAAAAGGGGCATTGTTATTAGGAGCTCAGAGCTTCCCTTGGAGTTTCGTAGAACGAAATCACACAAACGGTTCCACATCCAGGCGGAAATTTTGTCTGAAATAAAGTGTTCAAAGTTGTGATATCATCATGGCTGCCACTCACCCCTAACATACCTGCTATACACGGCGCAGTGCTTTCCAAAATCCGTCATTAAATCCTCTTTTCATTCCGCGGAGACTTCTTCTAATTCTGTGCGTCATATTTCAGCCTTATCTTGAATTACGTCACCCCCTGTAATGTGCTTAGGGTTGAAAGAAATGTTAAAACCTGTCTTTCTCTGACTCGAACTGTTATTACTTCAGAGGCTGGCCTCCTTCCACTTGGCAAGCCTCGCCAGGAACGAACAAGGCCTCCCAGCATTAGCTGATCATTTCGCGGAGAAACTTATCTTAAATGTTCAAGCATGAAGGTCGTAAGTTTTCACTTATCGAGCAGTGATCTCGAGGAAAAAGAGTGAAAACAGGAAAGCAGCAGTCCAGGTTTTTATACTGCAGTTGTAATGGCCCCTTACTCTCGCTGTATCTTTACGTGCAGACCAATATCAGAGAAGGAGATTAAACAGTTCCTCTGACGAGCTTCCAGGTTTTGTGCGACGGAGGAAATTTGAGGGTTTGTTGGGAAGATCATTGCGCTCCCCTCCCTTATATCTCTCTTTTGATATGTAACTTTCCAGGTGTTGTCCTGGTTTTACACTCATTTTTAATGCATCTTGTTGAAAACAAGGTATTATCACACTTCTGTCAGGTAAAGTATTCCCACCGGTTCTCGTGGAGGAGTCCTCCACAGGACGCAGATGTTAATTTTGCCACAGGGACTTACTCGCTCCAAAGAAAGCATCCCGGAGGCCATGGAGGCTGGTTTCAATATCAACGTCTATCTCTTCACTTAGCACTCTTTTCTGCCATGACACCTTTTAAAACTCCTCTCTCTCCGGTTCCGCTCTTTTCATCACCACGAACATCACATCACTACGGTACCTGCAGACTGCACCCCCCTCAGTTGCACTCTTGTCACCCCTGCTCTCTAATTTATCTCCGCGTGACACCTCTCTTCCTCCCTCTATCAGTGTTTTATCGTTACGAAGCTAATACACTAAGCAGGCAGATCCACTAAATCAGGACTCCCTCGATTTAAGAACTGAGATTGTTTAGGTTGCGCGGAAACTATTTAGCAGCTGGCCGACTTACATGCTATAAAACCTTTGGCGAACATGAAACATGGAACTAAAATTAATCTTTTCCAGATATTTATGTGCAAAGCATTTTTTTTTGTTTTGTTTTGTTGCTTATATGTGTTTAAAAGTGCACAGTGAACTACAGCAGCTATAGAAATACTCGCTTGCAATGCTCTCATACTGCTTCATGACACTTGTTGAATAGCTGCTGAAAGCCATCTCTACTCCACAATGTGCTTCTAATACAGGCGTCTAGAAAACAGGAAGTAGCCAAAGCTGAGAACTTCCTGTATGAGCCCATCCACTGGCCAGCTTCTGCACTATGGGCACCCGAGGTTCCTGAATGCTTGTGTGTGTGTGTGTGTGTGTGTGTTCGGCATTCCATCCCCTCCGCTTCCTTCCCTGCCCCTGCCCCTGTCCTGCCCGCTGGTGCACGGCATCGTGGGAAAGAGCGAGTCTCACCTCTGCACAGCACGCTCGCTCACTCACCGCACACATAAAGCGGCAGAGACGGGGACAGATTTAGTGGGTGTTGCGAACCAGATGTGCTGCCGCGTGGAACTGTTGTGAAACTGTGCTGTTAATGTGCCACCCTGATTCCATTTTTAGAGTGAATGACAGATTGATAACGAGTCTGTGTGCTTTTAATTAAGGCGCGTTGGCTACACTGCACGTTTGGAACCTATCTGATCTTTCTTTGCATGCTAAAGGTTAATGTTCTCTGGACCGGATTCAAGCATGACACACACATACTTCCGTTGTCCTCCCCAAAATGAAATTTGCAGCTTAATGTGACAATAACTCTTGATGTTTATGTCTATGCGTGTGTGGTGGGTGCGTTAAGGGATCCTTGGCTGAGGCTGTAAAGTGTGCGCAGGAGACTTCAGAGGAAGAGGAAGATGAGAAGGTCAAGTGCGTCGGGGGAGATAAGTCGTCCCTCACGTCTCCCCTCTGGATCAGCTGCTTCCTGTTTATTGTTGCGGCGAAGTGTTGTCCTATGAAGATAACGGGGTTTCGACCTTTGACTCAGGCGGAACAGAAGCACATCCTGCGGCGGATGCCATATTGTTTCAGCGCCTCGTCGCACCTCATCACATGACCGGTGTGACCCGCCACCCACTCACATTGGACAGTTTGTACGTCACAGTGGATCATAGTGCAGCGTTATGATCGAGTGGCTGCCTTGACATTATCATTAATAAATCCATTAATCACCATCATGGCTCGCATGTTGTCATTATGGCCCAACATAATCTGCGTGCATTGGAGATTAATTAGTAGAAGAAGACATGTTGATAATATTAGTATAAAAAGTGGTGAACTTTGGTGAAGTTCACAGTGGACCCTGACCCACATTTGATTTCTGAAATGCAGCTAACAGAAACTTTTTCTAACCACTGACACAAACATCAGATGTTAAATTCAACAAAATGCGTCATACCTTGAATGAAACTCAACTGTGGAGCGTATCAAAGTCCCTGTGACGTCACAGAACCATTTTGAAGTGCAGCATTGTGGCTCTGGCCATCGCTGTGCCTGACTCCACTCAGGGAAAGAGGGGGAATTTGGCTGGAGTTGAGTCAGGCTGAAAGAAACCTGGGGGCTGTCATTCAAAGCGGCAAACCAAAAATGGCTTTTTATGCCAGGCTTTAAACATGTCTATCTCTGCTGTAAAGTTGGGCAATTTAGCCCAACATGGTTACAGAACTTTCTTTCGAAACATGTACAGTAGGTTCATTCTCCGGTCCGCACACTCACAAGATCTTGAGTTGGTCCCTGGGTTCTGTATGTTGCCTGTCAACTGCTCCTTTGGGATGAGTTAAATGCAGAGATTAATAATTTTCACTATGTTGTACTTGTTATAAAATCTTCTTCTTATTATTATTATTATTATTTTTCTTCGAAAGCTTATTAGTATGGGAGAAGCTGCATCATCTCTGTCATGTCGCAATAAAGGAGGGAATGGCATATGGGGCATGATAAGATCATTCCTAGATTCTGAACATGGTTCCGTCTTCTATTTGTAAAATAACAAGGTTATTGTTGGACTGTGTGAAACTACAAATAGAGTTTTTTTTTTTCTCTTGTTTTTTTCTCTTTTTTCCCGTAATAAAAGGTGTTCAATCTTGGTTTGAGCTATATGTATATGCTGTTGAAAAATCATGTGCATGCATGTGTTCCTGTGGACACACTCCTCTCACACTAAACAAAAACCCAGTAACACCCGCCAACATCTGGGTTTTGTCTTCAGTGTTTATGTGTATAATCAGCTTTTTTTTCTCCACGTCAATTGAGTCTGCAGTAGTCACGGGTGTTTTGCTACAGCTCTGATCGGTTCTGATTAAAACACAACACCTGGGGGAACACATTCATTCACTTTTCTGTTCGAGCAGCACTAAAACTTTGAATGTTTAGTCGGTGCTGAGTTTGAAATAGGAACTTGTGCCAAATACATGACACATGAGTTAAATCATTTAGCAATGTAACCACCCAACCCTCCTTTTTTATTTTTTCTTGTCTGTGTAATAGCTAGAGGATTGTATTGTCATAATGTCTTTCTTTTGTGTCAAGTTGTGAAATATTTACAATAAAAAGGTAAATGGGCTCGCTTTTGGGGCCCAGCTTCAAGTGGCCATTCGAGGAACTACAGTTTTTGGCACTTCTGCGCTGGCTTCATTTCCAGCCCTGCAGGTTGCCGCTTGAACTCAACAGAATCTGGCTTTAACATACAGAACGCGACACAACCTCCAAGGTAATATCTGTTATTTTTTCAGTAAGGTTCAGAGTATAAGGTTTCATTTAACCAGAAGGAACTGATATATTATATTTAAGGTTTTATGATACAGTGTTCTCAAAACGTTGCCTATCTTCTCAGAATCTGAGAGCAGGAACTCAACCCCACTTTGAGCCTGGAAAATGGTCAAGAAAAACTCTAAAAAAAATCGGCCCAGTAACTCTCACAGCTGTCTGTGGCTGGAGCCAGGGCAGAAGCTGGAGAATTTTTCTGCATCCTTCCTACAGTGTGATTTACGTCCAGGCCGGCCTTCTCCCACCGCTCCAACTTTCTTTGATTGTTTGTTTTTCTGGAAGAGTTTAGGACTTCTTTTCCAATAAATGGCTTGCCGCAGAAGGACAATAAGCTAAGGTAATGCTGGTTTCTCAACCAGTGCCACATGCAGTACAGGTCACAGTGTGTTTACATTACGGAGGGCTGTCTGAGCTTTTAGAGGGATTAGGGCCAGGAGATTCAGAGAGGCTCCAACAAAGTTCATTTTTGTTCATAAGGACGTTTGGCAAGGTGACAAAAGTGTACAAGGAGAAAGATGGAGAGCAACAGCAAACTTAAGTTGAGGCCACTGTACATAAAAAGAAGGAAGAAAAAAAACAGAGCAGCTCAGGTTCTGTACAGGAGTCTGAAGACTGGAGTTCAATAGCATATTTTATCTGTTTTGGACTGCTGTTGCAAAAAGGGACTGCACTGCTTTAGCCGTTAAAAAACTTGCGTGAGCAGAACATGACAAAATAAAAACCCACAAAAGGCCCTTCCAACAGTATATGTAACAAGCTGAGATTGATTTACTTTTGGTTCTGAAACTCCCCAGCACTGCAGAGTGTCTCCATTAGATCTGCTTTAGAGCTTTCAAGGCATGTCGGCCACTAAACAGGGAGTTATTCATCCCTCCTTCACAGAGCACATCTCTACCCATGTCAAGATGTGACCTCCACTGCGTGTCCTTTGACATGTGACCATGCAGCCTTCATCAGCCAAGATCTCCTCTCCTAAATGGTTCATGAAAGGCACACATACAGAGAGACAAATGTAAATTTGTAAACAAATTCAGACATCTCTATCCCTGTCTGCATAGTATACATGGTAAACAAGGTTAAGTCTAGACTTCACACTGATAAGAGCTTGAGACAGACAGGAGCCACTAAAAACGTGGTGCGTGTTTGCTAATGCCAGTCGTGCTTCTTCCCGAAGCTCATTAAACTTCATTAGAAGGTAAGTTTTCTTGTCTCCTAGTTTTATGACTTGTGTCTGTTATTTTGCATGTTGATCACTACGCAGGAGGAATTTGTTTTTAAAAAGCACAGCTTATACAGTAAGACACCAAACTGTGCCTGAACCCAGCCTCCGTGACGAATGGAGGTCAATTTGACAACAGGGGATACAGTATGGAGGCGATTTACAGTGGCTCAGATTAGGACTATGACTCTGAGGATGAGAAGAGATGGCATATTTTCACATCTTTCTCTGTGAGTTGAGCAATGATTTTGTGGAAATACAAAGGTTTGTTTAGGCCGAGTTTGAATGAAATGTGTTTTTTGGTGAGTTAACAAGTCAACTAAGCTTGTCTCACTCTGTTGAAAGGGAAAAACTGAATTCAGCATGTGTTCAGTTGTATTTTGCATTTGATAATTAAAATATGTGTAAGAAATATGTACTTTCTAGACATTTTTGTATGTTATTTATTAACCTAAAAAGCTAAGAGAGCTTGGGAAATGTAGAGCACTCTCCATTAGCATACAGTACTCCCAGGTGAAACTACAGGCGACTACACTATCGGACTATAGCCGCTGGAGGTACCAGACTGGAGAGATGGGGCTAGCCGGTTAGCATGCTAATTTCAGCAGGCATTTCTTCAACACAATACATAATTTCTGAATGTTTTTAACTATGATTTTGGCCATGTCTTACACATTGCACCTTTAGTCAAAGCTAGCTCTACTGTTTCACATAGTGTAAGCCATCATAAAGGTTTCAGCCCATATAGCTGTTTTGACCGGTGAGTCGGTCCTCAGAGGTTTTAACTCTCTCCTTCCCTGGCTGCTTGGCAGTCAGTAAGACCCAAATATTTACTGCTCCTCGTCTGCCATCTAAACACCCTTTCTACAGGACATATTTATTCAATTATGCTTCATTTCACAAAGACAAAAAGAACTCTGCAGGTCTCGGCCAAGTTGCGAGCATTTTCCACCAACAACCGTACGGTCCCGGTGGCTTTGATTCAAAACAGACGGGAGAGAAACTTTGGATGCATGTATGACATTTGTTAAATACTGTCAGTAAACCATTTTGACTGGTGAGGAAATCATAAACACTACTTTTGCACGATTCAAGGTGCAGGTAGGACCACTCAGAGCCCGACAGCATGTGAGGTGTTTTTTGGAATAGGGCCTCTTTGGCTTTATAAAGAGCACTGTATGAGCTACCAGCAGTTACCTACCACAAGGGAGGTATTCTCCCATTTACAACCGTATTTCTCTTTTATTGAACATTTGTGTTTTTTGTTTTTTTTTACAATACATACCTCCAAGTTCATGAATAGTCAGGCACCAACAAAAAAGCAGCAAGGTTTCCAACTTGTAGTATAGCTATTTGCAATCTCTCCAAAGTGTTTCTTTACAAGCACAGACTGTGCAAAATATGTGCCCAGCGCTTATTATTCTTACAATATTTCCAAATAAGCATGATGACTATGAATGTCCAAAGAAGCCAACACTGGCAGCTAATTTTTCATTTTTACCCAGTGTGCCTACTTCCATATGAGCTTGGAATATAATACACGTGGTTATATGGTTCGGCTAAATGTGAAAAACTGCTGTAAAGGATCAGTTTGACGTCTCTTCAAGGAAGCTCTTTGATCAAATTTGTGTTGTCGGACAAGATGAGTGGTTTTAGTTCCACCTCTGTGTGTCCGGTTTCTATCACTAGACTGCATTTTAGTACTCACTTACTGTGTAAGATAAGTGGAGGGTTCAGGATTACATGGCACAGAGACAACCAAGCACAACAAAAGGAATTTACCAGCTCTGATGTTGGCATGCAACACTGAGCTGATGTGTTAATTTGGTAAAAATGCATTCCTCATAGGCTCTTTCTAACTGTTTTCCTTTGTGTATGTGTGCATGTGTGATCCACTGCCACATTTTGTTTATTTTAAGTGCTTCTGGAGAAATCCACCCATTTCTCAGTCCCCTCCATGAAACGCAATGATGAATTCTTTATTTCCCTCTTCCCTGTTTTGACGTAATGGTGCCTGTCAGGCAGACAGCGAGCTGCCAGTCACCTTTGAGCGTGAAGTTGACATCATAATTACTTCATTTTGCTCTGCTTCACTGCTTTTCAAAGTCACAGAAAGTCAGAGAGATCTGTAAACCTGGATGCTCGAGGGTGCTGACATTTGTTAAACAACCCACGTGGCCCCAGCTGCCACAAATTCTCCTTTTTTTTATTTTGTTTTGCCCGTTTTTTCCCTCTCTGACACTCCCCTCCCCTCCTTTCCTAACCTAATTGTTGCTTTTCTTTCCGAGTTTGCCTCAGAGGCACGGCTTAATGCTTTCTTCTGAAATATCACCGTGCCTTGCAGAGGCAATCTGTTTCATGTTGGTGAAGTGTGTCGGGTGTGGGGATTTGGGGGAGATTGAGGTTGTGGCAAAGGAGAGGGGGGGGTTCGCTTGTCTCTTTTCCAGGCAACCACTGTTTTATTCCCAAATGTTCCATGCATTAGGCAGTTATTATTTAACTACTGCAGCTTTCGCGCACACATACACGTGCACATCGCCATCCTGCCCATGCCTTCGAAGCAATCGTGAGCAGGGCTTACACGGGGACAGTGGTCACTGTGTTTCCCATCATTCTCTGCACACACAGATAGCCCCTAAATTGAAAAGCAAGGTGGTGTGTGTGTGTGTGTGTGTGTGTGTGTGTGTGTGTGTGTGTGTGTGTGTGTGTGTGTGTGCAACCGCAACCAGAAAATCTGCTGCGCTGCTTAGGATGCCCACCGGTTGTCCACATCACAGTGACCACTGATTTCTGAGCTCTGTAATCACCGTACGCAGGACTATTTTGGTGCAATCTGACTATGGATTAGACAGCAAATTGCCAGGGAGAGAGAGTGTTTCCATGGAGAGGATGGAAGTTGCTTGTAAGGAATAATAAACAGAGTTAGATTAAGATTAGACGTGATGGTCTGAGAGCGGTGGCAGCTGTATCTGCGATATCCACGTGAAGCGAGACGGAGAACAAGGAGGGTTTTGTTTTGGGGCACAACGCCAGAAAGCTGAGAGAACACGTAATCACCTCCATTTGTGCGCGTCTAAGTGATGACTTCTTCCTCGTCCACTGTTAATCAGCCGGGTGTAACGACAAGCTGACGCAGCCATAAATGTTTATCCTCCGTCAGGCTCGCCCATATGTGTCGGGGACCCGCAAACTTGTCCCCAAGTCTTCCCAGAGCCGAATTCATTACAGAGTTTGCGGTTTCAGCTGTCAAGAAAGTTAGCTCAACTCACCAGTTAGCCCCCTTTAATGAATAAAAAAATTTGCATTGTGTCAGAGCTCCTCCGGTCTCCATCATGTATTTATTATATGTGACTCCCATCAGCTGGCAGACTGCTGAGAGATTGGCGCGCAAGAACAGCATGTGTTAGCCACAAATGCACGCACACACACACAGTATAACTATATAGATAGCACGTGAGCCATCTTTCAGAGAATCAGGAGAATAAACTCTGAAAATGCTTACACACACAAACAAAAAAAAAAGCCAGTGATGATGTGGACTGGAAACCTCAACATGCATTCCTTGACGGTGCCACATCCTCTTCCAGTTGCCTCCGATCCGCCACGGCAACATAAAATTGTTTTAGCACAACATTTCAACAAAAAACAGAGAAGAAGACACACATCTTTTTCTACTTCTGCGTGGAATGTTTTTTCAGGTTGTGACGAAATTCTCCCACATGATGGATATGTGCTTTTTTTGCTCTCAACTTCATTTGTAAGACAAGGGGAGTGCTGCAGAAAGCCTGTGTGCTGATGCTATATAACTCATGCCAAAGAGACAGAAAGTGATCTGGCTCTGTCAGTGATAGTGGCATGAATTATTGAAGGAATAATAACATCACAGTGTGATGAATCATCTCAGCGGCAGCCGGGTTGCTCTCATGAGGTCCGCCGAGTTTGTTTTTGTTGCTGAGCTGCATGAAGAAAAAAAAAAATCTAATCCCAGGCATTTACAAAAGAAACTGTCATATTTTATCAAATCAAATACAAAGTTCAGTTTTCTTTGAGGCACTTTTGGAATTGTAAGTGAGACTCTTGACACTTGAAAGCAGCATTCGCCGTAAACTTAAACCCAGACTCCCTTTTTTCCTCCTTGCGACTTTCTCAGATTGGTCGTCAAATTCTTGATTTTTAACACATGCGTTTGCTGTAGGTGACTGCCGGGCGTTGCTGTTAGCTTTATCACATTTCCCCGCGACCAGCTCAGCCCCATAATCACCTCTGAAGCTGAGCAGCTGAGCAGCTGCTCACCTGCGCTCCAACTGGTTAATTTCCTCAACATCAGAGAGAGAGCCGGGGCGGGTTTTTCGACAACAAAGACAGGAAAGAGTTGGAAAATCAGAGGGCTTTGATAGTTACGGGCTTATTGTGCTATGCTAAGCACTCTTTCTATGAATGCGTGAGTGTGTGTGTGTGTGTGTGTGTGTGTGTGTGTGTGTGTGTGTGTGTGTGAGGGGAAATATGGGCGCCATGTGGGGTTGAAGGTGTGAGAGGAAGCCTAACAGGCCTTGCCATTTGTGTGCCATTAGATCCACTGAAATGGGCGCGCACTGAAACGACTTTGATGACTGTTCGGGCAACTCGCAGTGCGTGCCAGGTGTTCACCATGACCATAAAAGAGGGTCTTGACGCAGGACACAGGAGCACTTGTTCAAACTAATAGAATAATGCCTTAATACTTCACCGTGCATTATGGGTTTGAAAAATATGAAACACTTTCCCTGAGTGCGACAGATGCCCTGTGAGGATTGACCAGGAATCAGCGCTTTTTTTATTCCACCGCTGCATGTGATGAACACGGGCCCAATAATGATGGAGGGGAGCTGGGAATTTTAAGACCCGTCATATGGCTTGTGGCTCCTCATGTTCTTTTTATTTCATTCTGTCCATCTGTCACACTGCTCAACATGCCAGTATTGTTCAGTTCTGCCTAATGCTAAAGGTCTGTCGCCGTCTGATGTGGTAGTTCTCCGAGGGAGATTTTTTTTTAACTTTGGAGGAGCGCAAAAAGCGACAAAGAGCTCAGATTGGATTTGGTGCGAGCGAAGATGTAAACAGCGAGTGCAGAAAAACCTTGAGGGATCAGAAATGCACCAATAAACAAAGTGCACTTTCTGTGCGTGCAGGTCCGCCTGCGTGCCTGCCTTTTGTGCGTGTGAACGTTAATATAGGGCAGTTTTATTTGGATACAGTGTGTGGGAGCTGGAGCTGATTCTGTAAAGCAAATATAACCCCTTGAGGACACTGTGATCAGTCCCAGGCTACAGAAAAGATTAGGGTTGCCTCTGTGATTTTTAATTTGCAGGTGGTTTTCATTTTACAGTGACAGTATCATCTTCGGATTCCTGTCCTCTGTAGCTATCTGGCCCCCGCACTCGGAACCACCCTCTTTTTCTGCGTTACCTAACTCTTGTGTCCCCGCTTACCCTCTCCAAACTATTGTTTCTTCCCTCCACTTTTTCTCTCCGTCTGTCCCAAAGTGTCTGAAGCTACACTGAAAAGAAGAAGGCCTTGGTTAGTGGGCGGTCATGAGTCATTGAAGAACGAAAACACGCAAAGATTTGTCGCACAACTGATGCCAAATGTTTTAACATCAAGAAATCATTAGGAGGCTAATTTTCAAACACTTTTTCTTATTACTGTTGACAGTCCTACTGGCGGGATACTTGCAGCTGATACAAGTCTCCAGAATTGATTTTGAATGCTGTGCCTTTGGGTCAGAACTCACCAAACACCCTGGACTAAGTTTTTCGAGAGAAGGGTTTAGTTCTCCCAGTGCAATAGTTTCTTGCAATGGCAGATGGGAAGATTTCAAAAGACTCCTCAGCAAGAAATCTCTGTTTATCCAATGTGTTTACCTTCATCAGCAGAGCAAAGACGAAAGCTGTCAACCAGAAGAAATAAAGTTGCTTGTTGCGAAAGGAAGCAGCTAATGGGAAAAAGCAGTCGTAATTTTAAGAAACACTTTTTAACGGCCACTGCTGTGGGATGGAAGCTGCAAATCATCTTGACTATGGCCCCATTTTGTTCACAGTAATTACTCGAAAATAAAAAGAGTTATGTTGAAAATGACACGTCTGTGTGTTAAAGTGACAGTGATTTGGTCGGATATGCTGAGAAAATGCAGTAAAAAAGCCCCAAGAACACACACAGACAAATCCTCCTTTGTCTCCAGATCTTCAGTCGTTGACAGGGTTGCTGGAAGTCAGTCACAGTTGGGGTGCTGAGAGGTTAGTCTGCATAATGATGTCGTAGTAAAAACATTCATTTTTTTTGTATTCATTTGAACCGAAACTGCAAGGAGGGGAAGATGGAGAAAATTCCCCAAACTCCCTTTTAAAATTTTGTGAGTTGTTGAGTTGGGAGAAACTGTAGAAACGTTGTATAACACTTTCTATAACAAATCCTTAATTATTTGGTCCTTCTTGTAAATTCGGCAAACGTTATAGAAATTATTTATTTTCTTGTGTCCAATACAGACGCAGAGAGGAGCATTCATAACGCATGTGTGCCCATTTGTCACTGCTAACAGAGATTCCAGTCTGCAGTGTAGATCATACACTTGGCAGATTAACCAGAGAATTGTCGATCAAAGAAAGTTTTTATACCATGTGGACAATCGATTGACGTTTTTGTTTTACGATGCCTTTTAGGGGATGCTGCGGCCCCCTCAGCACCCTTACTTCCCGTTCCCATGGTCATCCTGTTGGGACACGGTGAAGTTAAGTGTTTCCAAGAATGAAAGCAAGGAATACTAAAGAGAATTGCTCCAAAATTGTCGAACATAAAAAAACATTCAATATATTGATCCTCGGGGAAGTTAGGGTTGCATGTTGCCAATTGCCTGGTCTAGATACAGTCACATAATTGCAGGACTTTTTCCATTACCAACAATTCTAATACATATCTTCACAGATACAACACACCTACATAAATATGATTTAAAAGCACAAGGTTTTCTTTTCTTGCTTTCAAAATATTGAAATATATTGGCACTGCTCAAGCAAACAGGGGGCTTGTGCTCTTGCATCAGAGATACATAATATCTTGTTCAAAACAACAATCAGAAGAGTTGACATTTAATAATCCTGTCTCTTTTTCTCATCGTGTGTCGTTGATAAGGGTTCAAAGTTTTCATTAAACTGTCAATTGTCAGAGACATTTGTGGGCTGTATGTCTTGCGTTGTCAGGGGTTTTCAGCAAACACATCAGGATCAAAGAGGCACCGTCAGCTGCTCCAGCTGTGTCTAGCACCGTCCTCAGAGTGACATCAACAGGACATCCTATACCAACTCTGCTGACCTCAGTAGACCTCAGTCCACCGCTGCACGTACATATACTATGTGTGTTTTTGCATGTGGTCTGCTTTTACGTTCGACGGCATCAAAGAAAGTGTTAGTGTTTTAAAGAGCTCTGAGCGCAGGTTATAATTTACTAAATCTGTGTTTAGGATGTGTGCTTGGAGCTGGTGCAGTGTATGTACTGGTTTGGTTGCTTGGCATAAAATAACACAGAGGGCAGCAGCAGACCTCATCAAAGCGCGACTACTGTTTGAAACGGTTTGCTGCCAGCCAGACTCCCTCCCTGGAGCATTTCAAAGGTCATGTCACTCACAAGACCTCCTCCATAAACACAGTGTAAACTAATGCTTTGGGAAGAATTAAGCGAAAGAAAAAATAATTGCAGCATGTTTCTTCTCCGGCATTAGCATTTTAGCTTAGCAGGTACGGCAGTATACAAACTTAACTCAAAATAGCTCCTGAAGGTCTTTTAACTGACTTAACATTTTATTCATTCACAACTTTAAGCCAGAGATGATCAATATCTCTACTTTCTATGTAAAGCTAGAACCAAGAGACAGTTAGTTCAGCTTCGCATAGAGGCAGCAGGAAATAGCTAGGCTGACAAACAAAGAAAATAATGAACGTAAATGAACTTAAGAGCCAAGCTTGCTTTTTCCCGCCTGTTGCGGTGGGGTCATCTCCATGTTCCCGAGTCCTATGTTCCCCGAGTGGGGAACATACAACCCATATTTTGAGGGGTTAGGGTTAGAGACCAGGGAACATAGAACCTGGGGAACGTAGGTACGCTCCCATTTCGGTTATGCTAAACTAAGCTAAGCTAACTTTGCCTATATATAAAACACAAACAATCCAGTGAAATCTTATCATCTATCTTTAGTCAAGAAAGTGAATTAGCATAGCCAATTTTACAAAATGTGAAATATTCATTTAATGGGACATTTGTTTAAAACACACATTTGCTTGGTATAAGGCTGGTCCTGTGTCTCCGCCACAAGATCTCAGATCAAGCTGTTGCACTTGACAAGCGGACCGTGTTGCAGACCGTCAGAACGCAGGATTACAGCTGGACGAGGAGAGGTGGACTTGCTGGTACACGCACACAGTCAAAGTTGATGGACAGTGTTTCAGAAGTTGAAGTTTTGATATGAAGATGCCACACACATTATCGTCAGTATTTGATGCAGATTAGGAAGATGCAATTGCTGATGTTGATTTCTATGACTGAATATATGTTCTGTAATTTGTGCAGCATGAAGGAGTTTACAAACTTTCATACCGTTATGCAGCCCTGTGTTGTATCGGGATCGTACCTTGTACTACAGACTACAGACATCTAGCATTGGTTAGTCAACGTTTGCTGAACCAGTCAGAAAGGTCACCCGGGCACAGTCAAGTGGAAGGATATTTTTCAGCAGGGCTGTCGATGACATATTGCCCATAAATCCCAGAGAACAATAGCACTTTGGTTCCTCTGTAGATCTGGCCTGGAGACCAGAGGGTACTTGGCTTCCGAAATTTTCATGAGATTTTTTTTTGTAAAGATTGGAAATACTGATTTTAGGAAACGGTAACCATTGTGAAGCAGAGGAAATGAAAAAAAACAATGTAATAAAACGCATTCTTTCCTGTTCCGGATTAACTGACCTTCCCTTCCCTTATTGAGAGTTTGGCACGATAATGAGATGGAATGATTAAAAGTGCAGGTCAGTGAATGCAATGGAGCAGAAGTAGTATTTTTGAGTCTTTGCTTTCTTAAAAGCACTAAATGTAAGAATTGACGCTTAGTCCCGCCCATTTTGAGCAAATAAACTTCAGTCAACTTCCCTGTTTCCCATTAAACTTGTGTTTTATGTGCTAGGTTTGTCTAAGAAAGAAAAGAGTTACCAAGATGGCTAAAAGATGTTGCCAGGTGACCTGTTGAAGGGACACTGGACACCCTGACAGTGTGGAAGGTGTTTTGTTTACCTTGTTCCTGAAACCATAGAAAAAATGTGTCTGATGTACAGAGTAGATGAGGCTGTGTGGTAAGATAAACTATATCGTCAGCTGAACATCAAAACCATCACCAAAGATGCCTACATTTGTTAGCTAATAGCTAATATTAGCATTAACAACTGTTTACCAGTTTAGAAACATTGTGGGTTCAGCAAGTGTTATCCCTTCACTCATGTAGAGCTATGTCCAGTTGTTTTGCTTCTTCTATTATCTTTGCTGCCTAGTTGCTTCTTGGAGTTTCAGCCAAGTTTCAATGTCCAAGTGGTATTACAAGAAAGGAAGGGCTGGGCCTACCTGGTTAGCATGCTGTTAGTCATATTTGACATAATGTCAAAACTGTGATTTCTTCACAGATATTTTTAGTTCTTTTTTATGTTTTAATATACAATTCTTTACATTTAGCTAACAGGGCTGAATGTTTTATTGAAATGTCTGCATTTCACTGCCCATCTCTGTTTCCTGTTTTACTAGAGCCACACTAATCAGTAAATATGAGCATGTCAGGCTGATAGAGGGATAATCAATAAGGTCGAATGAGGGTTAACCACCCCTCTGTGCTTAACAACACAGTCAGCACCAAGCGAGCTATATCACAAAAACTGCATCTGGTACTGATGGAGTCCACTGCCAGATTATTTGGGTTGCCTAAGTTCACTGTTTGAAATGGCAACACATGTAAAGTCGAAAGCTGACAAGCAGCCAGCTTCTTTTCGGGCAGAATATTTCACTGTAATTGGAGGAAACACCAAAAGGTTTTTTCAAATGGCGATATTTAGTCCAAAAAAGGTCCGATCAGACACATTTATTGGGATTTTTTTAAAGGTTTGGTTTATGATTAGGGTCCCTTGGCTTTACGAAGAGGTCATTTCCATTTTATCAGTGAGTGAGGTGGAAGAAAATGAATCAATTGTCCTGCGCAAGGCATCTGGTTTCACCCCCTATTGTGTCAGTTAGCATTTAACAACTGAAATCTGGGAAAAATCTTGGCAGAGTTTGTAGATATCCAGGTGCAGGGATCTTTTTTTTTTTTTATCTTTTGGGGAAAGAAAAGAGAGATATTGTCTTCAAATACAACATTAAAGACTATGAGCACGAGTGAGGCAGGCTGCAAAAAAGAGGGTGTAAGTGTTTGCATACATGCATGTGTGAGTGTGTCCATCTTGGTTTGTGTGCAAGGCTGCGCGCGTGCACGAGCGCGCGTGTGTGTGTGTGTGTGTGTGTGTGTATTTGTGTGCTTGTGTGTTTTTCTGTGGTCTTACAGAGTATTCTTAAAGCCGTTTTTCTGACCATACTTAAAGTTGGAAGACTGACATAGATTGGTATTTGACCAGTGGTTTTCCTCTCAGTGAAAGGCGAGCTGTCATCTATTTAGCTTGGCATCCTCTGGACACACTGTACACTATATATACATCAAGCTGGACGGAGCATTACACAGCTTGAAGGGAAAGGCGACTATGTGGACATTTTTTCAGAGGAAGAGGAAGGAAGGAATAGCCTACTTTATGGTTCATTGTTATGGCTGCAAAACATGTTATGGCTAGTTGGTGTTTTTCGGGGTTATTACAGGTATTTAGCTTAACAACCACTCTGCAATAAACATGACTGTGAATAGGCCAGAGATGTGTGTTTTATTTGCTGAAGTTCAACCCACAAAAAACGTATAAACAATACAAAAGTACAAAAAAGTACACACTGTGCAAAAAGGCCCATTTGAGAATAATATACGTATATTATACAGTTTATGGATTGTAATCATTAATAGATTCATGTATCACTTTAAAGGGGCAATATGTAAATTGTAGTGTATTCAAAACTCAACCAAAATCATCAACAGAACATGAAAAAATTACAGTTTTGACGTTACGATATATTTATCCTGTTGCGGAGAAATTAGCATGCTAACCTGCTAGCCCCGGTCCATCCAACTCTAAAAGCTCCTGTGCTAGCAGTGTAAACACCAACACACATCTGTTCCCCAAGCTCTCAGTCCAGACCGCTAGCTGCACGGCTAGCTGAGCTAACTAGCTGATGACAGCGAAAGTTAGAGGCACTTATCAGCTACTCTGGTGATATGCTGGAGTATGAATTCAACAGGCGTCCTATTCTTGCACATTGCATCTTTAATGTTGGTGGGGCTAAATGTTCTTTTATTGTATACTGCGGTGTAGCTTTACCAATTATAATTTGGTGAATATTTTGTTTCAATAACCTGAATCTGTAGAGTACATAGTATCTGAATTTATCAAATAAATGTAAAAAGTAAAAAACA
Organism: Spondyliosoma cantharus; assembly: GCA_900302685.1. Taxonomy (NCBI): domain Eukaryota; kingdom Metazoa; phylum Chordata; class Actinopteri; order Spariformes; family Sparidae; genus Spondyliosoma; species Spondyliosoma cantharus. The sequence goes on along the minus strand of OMLP01006988.1, from coordinate 38,034 downwards.
CACAATATTAGTATAAAGAATTGTATTTAACTATACCATGTGATTATATTTAGCTACTTTCAACTACTGCATAATGGAAAAAATTTGTTTCTCTTGTTTTTTCTGGCAAAATCTAAATTTGTCACAAGTTTTGTTGTCATCTTCCCAACACTGAAGGACAGACCTTTGCCTGACACTTTCATACCTCCGAAATGACTCTCAATCTAAATTATGGGCGTTGTTTTCACTGACTTTAATGATGGGTACACTTATTTTCACAATGTCCAGTGGGTGTGGTCCTCTCAGTAATGATATTAACTAACAAGTGGACTATTTCCATGTTTTTTTTTTCATTATTTAGTTTGGCTTTTTAAGTAATGGATCAGAACATCAACATCATATCAGCACACCCTATATGGTGCAGAAGACTGAGAATAGTTATGACAGTAGTGTGCGAAGGGTTACCTAATGATTACATTTCAGCAAGTAAAATAACTTTGAGGCATATTTTATAAGGCAATTTGAAGAACTTTATTGAAGGTCAGGGTTAAGCTTTCAGTTTTGTTTGGCCGAGTGGAAAAAAAAAATGAAAATAATTAGAAATTTGAGAGTCTTAGCTGGGCAAACTTGTTTTTAATACGCAAAACGACGCACTTCAGTCATCACGCTGTACAAATACAGATATTGTACACAGCTTCCCAGGAAATGAAGCTCCATAGATTGTAAATGTGCCAAAAATAAGAGCTTGATATCCAACAAAGCTATCATGCGCACATTTCTGAGTGTGCAGACGTGTGTATGGGCAGATGTCTGCTCTGTACGACATATGCATATGTTCATGTTCATAAGTGTTTGTGATGCTGCTGATATCACTCACACGGCTGACATCAATCACTGACAGACACGGTACAGATGTTCAGCAGTGTTCCAGTCGACACAAATAAGTCTAAACAGCTGGAGGAAGAGACCTCTGAAAGGAAGATAAGGGCAAAACAGCCCTCGGGATATTATCCGTATCATGAGACTTGCCCTGCTGGTAGGAAGTCACTGCTTCTGCGTGTGCCTCTGCTACAAGGCTATGCACACTCCAGGAGGTTTCTGTCTCAGTCCTTTCCCTACTGGAGATGACAGAACAAAGAGAGGCTCAAGGACGTTGCAGTGGTCTCATTCTGCAAGTTTTTCCCCTCCCAAGAAATCAAGCGTTGTTGGAGAGGAAGAGAGGAGAGGGGGAGGATGCCCGAAGGGACACACGGACAATAAATTTGCCGTGATATCCCTGTATCCCCTTCATCCCGACCCCGACCCGTCTACAATCATCTACTGCCGTACCAAAGGTGATGGAGACTTCCTCTCCCGTGTTTGGGTTCGTGGCACTGGCTTCATAGACAAAACACGAATCTATCTCAAATAACTGCTTTCATTAAAGCTTGGTCCAGATGTATCATTTGACTCTGCTGTTGAACATCGAGGGATTTGCTAATTCAGACAAATGAAAGCAAAACAATAATATTTAAAGGGTCAGCGACAGGGGGGGTTCCAGTCGGAGATCGTTGTTTGGGGAACTTTTGACATAAAACTGAGCTTTTATGGTGAATAGCGCACTCATGGAAGTGCTCTTAACATTCTTCTTATGAACTGCAGGCGACACTTAAGTTGTTTGTCTTTAAAGGAAAGAGTATTCTCACTATCAACAAATCACATGGGGAAAACCCGTTTCTGTGTAGACGAAGTTTGATATACTTTATTCATCCGTGCCAAAAAGCTCGAATGTTGTCCAAAAAATATTAAAAACACATCAATGAGCCAGAAGTTGCACTGGGCGACATGTTCATTCATTATAATGAATAAACAGAGCCATTTTAGTTTATATTCAGTCATTCGTCCCGCTGCACGAATACTCAGTAGAGCACCAACGTATATCAATCCACCGCTGAAAATAGTCCCTCACAAATGCACCGTTTCGTGCTGTTTCAGTGACATTTGCTAAAAATGACAGTGCTCATCAGTTTTACAAAACTACTGAGCCTTTTTGGAAAATGAAATTAAATGTTTTCTGTCCCCTTTTTTGAGGGTATATGTCTTCAGTAGGAAGGTATGAGCATAGGGCTGGGAGCTGCAGATGGGGTAGAAACAGAAATATCACGTCACTCTGGATCAACATGTTCCAGCCAAACCAAAGAACAGTTTGTTTGCTTGTTTGTTTGTTTCATTATTTCTCATGCAGACTACCATCTAAATGACATATGTATCGGTTGCTTATTTCTGTTTCAAAGTTCAGTGACTCCATGACTACAGCATGACTGTTTCCCTTTGTTTGAGTAGACTTCACTAGAGGAACAACGTCTTTGTCGGTTTGTTGTAAGCTTTGAGGAGATTTTGTTTTCATTTCGAGAAAATTACTTTCTTTTTCCCCCCATCATGATTTCGGCAGAAGCAGACAGATTACCATGATAGAATTACGGTCATTCTAAAAACTTTTTCCACATTGCGTCATGTATGAAAAAGACCCAAAATTAACACTATAAGTGAATGATCGAAGCAACATTTGTGTACATACAAAACATTAGTGGGAAGAAAAAAATGGTGGAAGTGTACTGTATAACGTTATACAATGAAGAATTCTAACTTGGATGGTAATAACATGTCACTTCCATACCTTTTTATCGAATGACGAGATTCCCACAGTTCAGACTTTATTGAATTTCCAGGTCATGTACCCCAGCCACTGGTAAACTGGGCTACAAAGACTGAACATTTCAAAACTGGGCAGCAGTATATTTACTCACAACACACACAAATTTTGCTAAAATTATCTGGAAATACGAGTTGTCTGGGTCACAGAGCCATTCTTCTTTTGGTTCTTCATAAAGGATTCAGGCTTCCAATAAAGCTGATTCAATTTCGAGCAGAACGTGAAGAAACATTTGTGATGCCTGTTGGTTAGTTTGAAGTCATAATGCAGTTAAAACAAACCAATGACGTCAGTTGCAAAGCTCTATAGGAATGATTCTGCCCCAAGCTGACCCGTTTAAGCGGTCCTCACTGTACTGAGAAATAGAATAACACATCAGGAGTTCGGGTCTTTTCATGGGCTTTGTTGAAAGTAACAAATATACAGAAAAACAACCAGACTTATCCTTTAATATGTTACCAGCTACTTCTGACTTTTTTTTCATTTCTGATACGTGTGCAGAGACTTAATGTACTTGGCAGTTGACTTTCTGGGTATCTGTAAGATAACAGCTTGAGGAACTCTGCGCTGCTCATACTGGTTTTCTTGAACTTTTTCTGACAATTTCCACTGCAAGACTGTAATCAGAAACCCGATGCTTGTGAGCGCTGCGGAAACCGTGCTAATGCAAAAACCCAAATGAAAACGCCTATTAATAGACCAGCGAAAAACCAGACGTAGCCAACTGCAGGCTGTAAAAAAAAAAAAAAATGAGCTCATTGCAAAGAACAGAGGCATGGGTTGGGTCACAGAAAATCTGATAAATACAGACGTGACTGTGTGCTCACACATCACTCCGCAGCCCGGTGGGTTACCGTTCGCCAGTGTGGCCAAACAGAGGGTTTACTGGCTCTGTGGTTCCTATAATGTTAGAGTGAATCAGGAGGGCTTCTGATTTGACCAGAGATACCTCTCTTAGTCAGTTTGTCTGCTTGCGTTTAAGAGCACGCCCCGACCAAATGCAATTAGTGTGAACCCACTTAAGGTGCACGTTGCCGTTGATATACCCAGAGAGACAATAAAACCTTCACCAGGAAAATTGAGACCAGTGAAACAAGACTGGAGACCAAAAGAAAGGAGAAGATGACGACGACTGCAAAGAAATCATGACATGGGTACTGAAGACAATGACAGTGCCAGCAGGATCAGTAATGCTCACTGTAATCCCTTTAAAGCGCAGACACTGAATGTGTCCCATATATCACTGCTCGTCAAGCCTTCTTCTTTCCATTCCTCTCTGATTATGAGGTCCTGACGTCGTACTCCGATCCGGCGGCAGGCTGATTAGTCTGACTCACTGAAGCAGAACCAGGCTGTATTGATTGTCACGGTGACCTTTCCTTTGCCACTGTTCTGGAGACATGTGGGGGGTTGCCATTCTTTAAGACTGGTGGATAAAGACAGGAATGCTGCTCTGCACAAATGACATTCACAGCTTTCACACACCAAATTGCAATCATTGCAGTCCCAACGGGGTGGCGACGCCACACAACAACCTTCTGCTTGGTCCCCCTCAGAAGAGGGTCGGGATGATAATCAATATAACTCAACGTGTTTACAGAAGATGACAGCCTATGGACATGAAGTGGAGCACGTCTTAATCTAACAACACAATCTTTAAAATTAGGTTTGTTGTGATATTTTAATGATATAGATTATAGAGAAAATACCAGTAAAGTCATCTTGGCCATAATAATAGTTTAATATTTATTTCAGTATTTTATATCAGTGACTGGAACAATTTCATATAAATATGTACATGAATGTACATAAATGATATATTTTGACCTATGTTGCATCCATACTCACTTATACATATAACATATACGTACTTGTATAAATGTGTAAAACACAAACTTTACATAAATACGTAGATTATTATGTACATAGGTATGAAATGATTATTAGAATGTTGTAGATTTGTGTTTCTTGTCAAAGACATCAGGCTGAGGGAGATGAGAAATTCAGAAATGACTCCTTACTTTCATCATGGTTCATCTTTAACATCGTGTTGTATTGGATTTCACATGTAGGAAGTCACTAAACCGTCTGAATGGCTTCACTCGTGCCAAAACGTTTTACCGCAAAAGTAACCATAATCTATAAGAAACATTTATGCAGAACAGGTAACATTTGTGGTGATTTAGTACACCTTTAAACACTGTTTACTTCCACCCATCTACCCCTAACACACTTCAATATATATTCTTTTAATATATGTACATGTTCAGATTTTAATTTGAGTATTTCATATATGTTTTAAATCTATATCTTCATATATCTAAAGGATGCAAATACTTAACAAGCATATATCACCGTATAGGTAACATATAAAGGCAGCCTCCCTCTTGACAGAGGGCCATACACAGTATGGTATAAAAGAGCTTACACTCAAAGATTGACATTCAAAGAACTAAAAACCTGGCGTATTTCAAGCATATCGCATTATACGCTAATAAAAATATATATATAAGTCATAAAAGATTTGATAAGCAATGTATTACACTGAGAGCTCAACAAATCCAGGCATTCTACCAACTTGGGTGTAGATATGTGTGTGTATATACTAACGCACACCTCTGATGATAGCACTTCAGAAGGCAGAGAAGCGGCTGAATGATATATTACTTGGCTGAGGCTGTGTTTGTCCATCTGAGTGTATGTAGTCGTCAGCAGGAGACACACACAGTAGATACGAAGGGCGGGGGGAAGGTGGAGATTTGACCATAAAACCACTTCTGTAGTCTGAAGTATGGTTGGTAGGGTGGTCGGAGATGGCGAAGGGGAGAAGAGGGGTCTGTGGTTAAGGCGTGTGCCAATAATGGCAGTTAGATCTATATTTGAAACAGATCATAAAAGAAGACAGCCAATTCTCTTAAGTGAAGGAGTGGAGAGAAAATAAGGAGGATGTGGAGGAGGACCGGCAGGGGAATCGACATTATTGGCAGTTAAGACAGGAAAAAGACATCTGTGGAAGGAGTGGGTAACCACATGAAGCCATGGGATCCAGATGGGACAGAAACAGGTAGACAAATGTGTTGAGCTCAGTGATACGAACGGTAAATCAAAAAAGAGGGACAGTCTTGCTATTGGATCGAGGGGAAAGTTGAAAATGGCAAAAAGATTGTTTCACTTACGACAAGTGATTATAACCCTTCGTAGAAAAAGCACAGCAGGGAATGCAGTAATTACGGTTCAGGGATAGAGCTACTGGGCCTCTGACAGTGAAGCACACACACAACACAGACGCATGAGAGCATGTGGGGAGCATGTTGAGAGTGTGCGTCACTTACCGACACGCCGACATGCGTCCATAGTGGATAGCAGGTCTGACAGCAGGGGGAAAACCAGCACAGCGGGGTGACCTTTGCAGAAGGGAAAAGGGCTTGAAGAGAAATGAAAGCTGATGGCAATAGTTGAACAAACTGCCCTGACTACATTTCTACTGCCAGTCCTGTTACAATACATCCGCAATCAAACAATGTGTCTTCATTAAAACTAATAATGATAATGTCACTAAAAAGCTAAAGTAGGTAAAGAAAACATTTTGTTTTAAAGGCGAGATATTATACTAATTTCCAGGTTCACCATTTTATTTTGGGTTACTACTGGAATAGGTTTGCTTGCTTTGGTGCTCACCTGCAGCACTGTATTCCCCCTCTGTCTGGAACACCCTGTCACCTCCCCTCCCTCTTGAACACCTAGTCTGCTCTGATTGGTCAGCTCTCACGTGCCTGAGCCAGCACTGCAACAACAACAACAGAGCAGCTGCACTGAATAGAGTCTTTCGTGCCAAACTAGTCGCTCTGCATAATTTAAGCAAATGTGTGACATGCTGACATAGTGTGATGTCACAAAGTCACGAGGGGTTTGACGGACAGTGGGTGTTTTTTTTTGCGGGAGAGAGGAGCTTCTGTTGGTGCAGACTTTTTACATTTTCAAGATCTTTTATATGCACAAGAACATATATAAACCTCTGAAGGAAAGGGAAAAAGTTGAAAAAGAAAACAGGTCCTCTTTAATATCAGCAGGTTTGTTCCTCTTTTGAAAGGCTACAAGTCAAGGACTGTCAATCACTTTTTCAAAAGAGAATTACTTCAAAATTAAGGGCTTATCATTCACGCAGATGCCAGGCTCTCTGCCAGTCGCTTTAACATTTCTTGATGCAAGCTATTTAAAAGAACCAAACTTTTTTTCAGCAATTATGGTTTTAAAAGGTGATGGGGACAAAGTGGTGGGTGACACAAATACATGGATCAGTCTAAGTAGGCTACTGTTACCGTAACTGCTGTGGGTTTGTAAACTGCACACCCTGGGCTCATTAGGAGCGCAGAGAAGCAGGTATGCAACCATGAAGTTCATAACCTGCCTGGGAAAGTATGTCAGTTATACTCTGCACTACCTCAACTGTCAAAGATGGCTCTTCAAGGGGAGGGTTTGCGCTGCAATCCGCTCCAGTGAGGCTGTTCATTTAAAAAAAACAACTCTAAAATGATGGATCTGTGTGTTAGGAATTTGAGATGTAGAAAACAGCTCAGAAACAGCTATTGTTGTCAGAGCACTCTCCAGAGTAAGACAGAAAATGTCTGCCTGCATATCAAAAGCCAACCCACTTTCATATGAACTGTCATGTGTCTCATAGTGTAATATACTCCCTGCACTGTTGAGCCTGTTAACTTCATGACAACTGAGAATGAAAAATAAATATGTAGTGGATCCTGGCGTGATCAAACGGTCCTCAAATGATCAAATCACTCCAGACTGGGACGCCCCTCTGTTGCACCCCCCCCCCCTTAGATATCAGTCACACAAACCACCTCAAATGGGTCTCTGTATTACAGTGAATTATCTCCTCCCCGGGGCAGCAGGAGGTTGCGATAAAGAGAGGTCTGTTAGCAACATGCTGGATCAACATCAGAAATTGAGCTATTGGTGATGTGATGTGGTGTGGTGCAGATGATCATACTGCTGATTCAGCCAGTTTGGAAACCAGAAACCAGAAGACCCCCGATCCCCTCAACCGTACATTGTCAAACTTCCCTTTAATCCTTCAAGGACCCCAGAAACACACACACACACACAAGCCACCACCACGATCGTCGAGCCCCTCCTCAACTCTGGGAAAACCATCACTGCTATCTCTAATTTAACCAGAAAGCCAAGCAGGGCCCCTACTGCCTCAGATGATCCCCGGTGTAACCTCCAGCGCAGAGGAACTCAGTGTCAACATTACCTTACAATCTAGCTTCAGTCATGGTTTCTCAAGACTTGAGGGTGGAAATCAAATAACCTCACATTATGATCAGACGTCATTTGGGTTTCCAGTGAGTGAAGCCAATTCAAACTGACGTGCCATGTGTAAATTTCAAAAAAAGGGAGGGTGGGGAGAGAAAAAGGAAATTGCACACACTTTCACTGGCATGTTCCCGCTTCAACGGTGTTTTAAAGCAACACGATTTTTATGTCTTTTAAGTGTGAGGAGGTCTGTTACATGTTTTTTACACTGAACCAGCTTTAAAACGAGCGTACTTAAGTTTCCTCGTGGAGGGGTGCCATCCTCCTGTGTGCGTCACTTCTCTCTGCAGAGAAAAAGCTGCAGATATGACAAACCCCAACAACAAACAGACCCAATTTAAAGGCGAGCCAATAACCGTACCCGTGATGCATCATGTGCACGTCTAATCTGATTCCATGCACATTCACTGTGGATTTGCGTGAGCCTTGCATCGCCGGCATCTCGTTCATCTTCGCAGTGGCAGCCATTTGTTGCCCTGTTTTTTTCCACGCTGGACTAACAATCCAGTAACTGAACACTGGAATCGGATGGGATCCCCGCCAGGATGTCTGATGTCCATCCATCATCCATAAGGCACACACCGTTTTGCATGCTTACGGGCTTTCCCCGAGTCTCACATCTCTCCCAGAGACGGGGCGAGTCTAAGAAAAACAGGTTTTACACACATGCATCTACGCACAATGACGACCCCTTCTCTGTGGCAGACAAAGACGGGAGGTGGCAAATTTGGAAAAACAAATACAATAACTTGGAGGTGTCAGACGAGGAGGAACAGCGTTGAGTTAAAAACTGACGTGTATGCTGGGTGAAAAGGGGGGGCGGGGCTTATTTCCCCTTTAATTCACATTAATTAACAGGAATTGGTTGGCCTTCTTTCAAAAAGATTAATTGCATTTGTGGACTCGCAGATGGCCTTTTTCTTGATTTAGGGACCATGACATTGTGTGGAGACAGCTCGTGACAAATTTTCAGATGGCTGAGCTGACAACATAACAAAGTTTGTCATGGTCAAACACAGAGCCATCAATAGACCTTATGTAGCCTTTGAAGAAAGACCATGTAGAGTACACTTTAGCAAGGCGAGTCTCCATTTGTGATTCATCTCATGTACTGTAAGAGATCATAAAGGATAACAAAAGACAGATCTCAACATATTTCCTATATTTCCAGGTCTACAACAGCTGGTGTTTTATGTGGGGCTTTTATATGTTTATGGCGAGGGCTGATGATACTGTTGGTGTAGCATGTCAGTTCGACTGTATGTGTTACAAGAGGGACATCTAGTGGTCAATATGCAAACAGCAGCATCACTTAAACAGCTCTGTGGCTTACTTAGAAAGGGAATTTCATTCAGTTCCTTACAGTGTAGAAAAGAGAGCACAAATTGGTGCCAAAAAAAGGATCTCCCTTGCTTCATGATAGATAGATAGATAGATAGATAGATAGATAGATAGATAGATAGATAGATAGATGTTATGTTTTGTTGCTGCCAACAAGTGAGTCTTTAACTATAGAGAACAACACACTTGGAAGTGGATGTCGTCTATTCTTCACACATGGGAGGCGACATCTCTTATGAGTCAGATATATGTGACAGCTCGCAACAGAATTAATATGCTGAGCTTTACACTAAGTGCAGAGTGAGGAAGCTGTAGTCTGGTGATCAAACTGAACTGGCACATTGTTTCACTTCCGCATTTGAATTTCTGGAGAAAATCATAGATGTGGATGTGTTTCATGGTTCTTGAGCTAGCCTGAAAACATGACCTTTTGAGTACTTGACACTTAATATGCAGTGTTTTATGAATATAACTTCCTTTGGCACTGTCCTTTTTCTTCATTTCTACTTTCAAACTTGAACTTGGACATGATAACAGAGTCTGCATGCTCTTATTAACTTGTCAGTCAGGGAGAAGGTTTGGATCTAGATGAAGCTCTTCTAGCAAAAACAGCTGATTTTATTGCAAGGTAAAGGTCATCGCCAATGTTTATGACACAGCACACAGCTGTCCATTAGTAGTTGTGGCTGTAAGCAGTGACAGTGAAAGAGAATCTTGCTGGAATCGCAAAGAGATTTTCTTTAATTCAAAAAAATTGCAATTACACAAACACATAAACATACACATAAACTCATAAACTTTAATTTGCACATTTTGAGACGAACTCGAAAAACACAAACAACATATAAAGCACATCTTTTCATTCCCACTTATACTTCCATGATATAACAATTCGATTTGAGTCCCAAGACAACATTACACTCCGAAGTTGACCAACTGTGTGATTACTGAAGTAAAATAAAAAACAAATCCATATCCCTCCAAAAGCAAACAAACCTTATTACAAAGGTCAGATTCCTCCTGGGAAAACAACACATACAATTTCATTGTGTTTTACCTTGATTGTTAAAATGACAGATACTTGAATTTGAATTTATGTGAAATGAATTATCTTCTCAAGAACCTACTGATACATTTACAACATGTCATGGTGTATGTCTTTTTGTAAATTTAAATACAAAATCTTTTGCTATGATGCCTTAAACAACAAACATACCATTAAAACCTATGTCGTAAATAGATTACATTTTTTTTTTTTTAAATCCTTTCCTTCCTATGGGGATCATGTGCTTCACAGGTTGGACAAGATTTTTTGATTAATCCCTTTTTAAAAGACTTAATGGTTGTAGGTTGTACATCTAAATTGTAGGCTTGTTTATAATGCTTCTTAAATCTGTCACAGTAAACAAGATTTGTCTTATGTTGCAATTTCAGGAGAGACCAAGAGTGAAAAGGGGAATCAGTTTGCATAACTGATACACTATTTTTATAAATGCAAATATATCACGCTGTAAAACTGTCAAAACACGCAAAATCCCTTTTAAAATGTGTTAGTAATGTCACAGTCAAACCATTCTGAGGTATAGAAAATTAAAATCAAAAAATGTCCTCATTTTTAATTGAAGACCATTTCAATACGGTGCATCAGCCTGTATCGTGTTCCTACAAATCCCTGTTGTATCTTTAAAACATATAGGTTCAACTGCATAATCAAACATGGCAACAAAAGAGATGTCTCTGTAACCTGAATTAATAGCTTATGAAACTGAGTCATTGAGCTACTTTTGGAAACAAAAGTGTCTTAGCATAAGAAGAGAAATTAACAAAGTGCTGGCTAGGTTTGGCAGTCAATGACGCGGCTTAAATAAGAAGAGGGCTGTTGTCGTTCTGATCTTCAACAGGCTCCTCTTCCCCTGAGAGGACGGGCTCTGGCTTTTCTTCCTCTTTGTCAAGATCCACTCCTATCACACCCACCACCCTGAAACGTGGAGAAACAGCTTAAAGAGAGGCAGAAAAACATGCGACACAACACTGCCTCTACAAATGCCATCGAAAAATGGAGAAACCGTCTTTCTCAGTTGTTTTTTTGACTTCTCTCTACACAACTGCATCAGCTTGTCTCAGTGACAGACACAAACACTAAATGGAGTTATTAAAGTGAGAAAATCTAGTTTACTGGTAGCCAGGTTTGACAATTATATACATGACAAACTAGAAAAAATTGGGATTTCTTTTCATCTGTGGAGCCTGTTCTGGCTCTCTGTTAGACTGTGATTGCTGAGCCAGTGATTTTTAATATTCTTTAACTACACACTGTGTAACAGAAGGAGCAGTGCATGTGACAGAGGTGGATTCACTCGAGGGTTTTATGTTTCACGCTACACCTCCCAGACTGCCACCGCTGCACCACTCGGACAACTCAGTGTAATATAATGAATGTAAGAACACGGCGTACCGAGTGTCTTTTCTAGGGCCTTTCCTCCTTGTCTAACAGAGGATCAGTGTTGATGGTAAACACACGAGGAGGGAAACAGTCTGGTGAAGGAAGTTAGAGTGATAAACGCAGGAATGAGGAACTGGGTTTTCTTGTTTTCTGAGGTCCCGGATAAAGCGAAACATTTCTCTTTCTTCTAGTCGGGCTAAGCTGGCATGCAGTGACTCAGCAGAAACAAGAGTTGTTTGCAATGAAACGCTATCCACAGAGGACAGCTCTACACCTGAAGCATATCTACAAAAAAGGCATAAACCGCGCTGATTTAATTGTTTAATGAACGTGTAACTTCAGGGAGAATACTCTCTAAACACCTCATCTATGTCACATAACAGATTCTGAAAAATTACAGATAACTTATAGGGAAAAGCTCTCTCTCTACAAGTGCAGAGCGCCATGACGAACAGCAGGGTCACTGATATTTATTCGGGTCATGTCCTATTGTTGCAAATTACTGGAGCATCAATAGGACATGGGTTTGGAAATTCTTGATTGCATCCCGTGATTATGCAATCTATTTGCACTTTGTAGTGTACACTCTGTGATGTCACACATCGGTTTGATGACTACCGGTTATTAAGTCTTGAGTTTATTTTTTTTAAGCAAATGTGAGTATATTTGAATCAGAGTCTGGAACGCGGTCTGACTGAGGGCCAAACACAGGCTGTGGTAGCGACTCATCAATCACAAGGTTGCCACAGCCTAAATAATATCCTGCTTTATTGTCTATTTTAATCTAAATGGGGCCGTAATTTACTAAATGAACATCATGCTGTAATGAAGAAGACTCGAAATTAGTGATTGAGACCATAAACACATTAGGTAACTGTTTACGAAGGTAATAAATGAAGTTACTCAGGGTAATTTTCTCATATGCCTACATACATCAGACTTCTTTTTGAAACCTGTGGAGTCACCCCCTGCTGGCCATTAGGAAGAACGCAGATTTAAGGCACTTCTGCGTGGGATTCAATTTCCAGACCAGAATGTCACGTTTATATATCACAGTATAATAATATAATCAGTGAGTTAAACATGCAAGAGCGCTGTGTGAACTTACCCGAGGACAACTAGAGGGACGAAACAGAGCCCTGCAGACAGGAGGAAAACGAAGCCAGGGTACCATGCCACGGTGACAGCATACACACTGTTGAAGACCGCGTTCGCTACATTGCTGGTTAAACTCTCCATGAAGGAGAGACAGGCAAACAGGGCTCCTGCAAAAACACACACACACACACACACACACACACAAAGGAGAAAAGAGAAAAAAAAGTTTGATACTTTTTGCTCGACTGAACCGAAACTTGGAGTGCTTTGCTTGCAAGTGCATTGAGAAGTTGTTGGGGCAGGCGCCTCTCCCATGGACTCTGACTCTACAAACACACAGACACGGTCCTGTGGCTCCTGTAAAATGCCTGAACCCACTCACCCTGCTCAGACTTCGAGATGATCTTTGACATCATGGACCGCAGGACGGGGAAAGGCATGATAGCGAAGAGCATCGGCACCCTCACTGTGGTAAACAAATAACAGAAGACAGACATTTTATAATACATAATAGAGACAGTGACTATAATGCAATCAAATTCATATTTCATGGGTTTTTCAGGTTGTTTGCTTAACATAGACAAACATTATAAAAAATGCTTGATTTAATTCCTCCGATTAGGGTAATTGCCATATAACAATTACAATTAAAATATTAAATTAAAATAAACAATAGAGTGATATCATACCATAGTTATATTTTCTTATCAGCTTAGAATAACATAATGGAATAAAACATGCATGATACTGTAACAGGAGAAACTTTTATACACCTTGTAAAAGTAGTTGGAAAGGAAGGCTCTGTTAACCAGTAACCTGCCTTTAATTGTGTAATTTTCTCTTTATTACCCTTCAGTGTGACGATTTTTTTTTTTCCTGCAGCTCAAATGCGTCTAATTTTTAATATGACATGTCCCAAACATTAATTATTTTAGTAAACCACTTTCACCCTCAGGTAATATATCGGAAAAGGGCCTAATAAACAGAGATATCGACCTGTTATCGCATATGTCGGCAAAAACAAGGCTTCCAGACCGCAAAACAGGACAGCAAAAACTATTATACATTATTGGTTTGCGGCACAGTTGTTATGAACGAGTCTCTCACCCATAAACATCAGTAAAGTGGTCTTAGTAAATGCCAGCAGGATCATGCCCGACATGACGGACATGATCCCCATCAGGACAATGAGCAGCTGTGGCACGCCGCAGTATGTGAACACGGACACTCCAATGAAACTGGCCAGGAACACAGTTGTGGAAAGAGCAGCGCCGTAGCCAATCAATATCTCAGTCCAGCATAGTGGTTCTTTAAGCTCATACAGTGTGATCAAGGAGATCCCACCCATATAGGCGAAGGAGAAGCTGGTGAAGATGAGCATCAGGAGGACGAGGACAGTCTTACACCTGTGGCTGGCTCCTGCGAACATCTGGTAGACCCCGTAGGTCATCTGTTTCAAGGCTGAGCGCTGAGGAGACCCGTCTATGTTTAAGGCATCAGCGGGAGCCTTCTTCACAGTCTCCTCTAGGATGAAAATGGCATAGAGTAGGATCAAACACTGGCACAAGGCAGAGGTGAGGAAAGGCCAGTTAAAGCCCGCAGCTCTCAGAAAGTAGCCCGTCGATAAAGCGGCCAACCCAGACAGCAGGCCGATCATCATGTCCAGTCCGGCCATGCGCAGCGTCCTTTGGCGATGATCCTCACACAAGTCGGCTATGTAGGCGAAACAGCCGCCCAGAAACGTGCCAAGGCCGCCAAACAGAGAGCTGAGAAGCGAGGAGCCGATGAGCAAGTAGATGTTGAGCTCAAAGTAGGATACTGCGAGGAAGGTCGAGGTGTAAATCAACGTGCCAATGAGAGGCATGATGATCGTGATCTTACGCCCTCCCCGGTCACTGTAGGCCACAAGCATCAGGGTGACGATCAGAGAGGGGATTGTGGAGAAGAGGTCTGTGTAAAGGGAGAAGAGAGATGCCTGCCTCTGTACCTCCTGGGAACAGAGAAAGAGAGAGCGTGGTCAGGGCTAAAAATCATGTATGGACCGACACGAATAGCAGCTACGGACAGGTGACAAGTTAAAGGGGAAATCCAATATAAAGTGTCTTATCATTCGCCTTGGCATCGATTCTACAAGTCTCTGGAACTGTACTGGAGGGATGAAACACAATTCTGCCTAAAGATATTTCCTCATTTGGTGATTTTATGGTGGTGGCGGAGAGCGCTGCACAACTGCAGTGACCTTTTTCCTCTGAGGAGACAAGCTGAGTCAAACCATGCCAGCAAAAAAGCCCCAGACAGCACAACAAAGCAACTGTTTGTTGTTGTTTCTTAATTCATTTTTTCAGATTCTTCCTTTAATTTGTCACCAGTCTTCATCTATTAACTTTCTGGCAAACGGCACAAATTAAACAGCAATAGTTACCTTCTGATGATACCAAACAAAATCAAAGCATTTTGGAAAGGACAAATCATGTTTGGTTTTTGTAATTCAGGGCCAAAAGGAACAGAGCATTGCACAACACAACAGGTGCAGGACTGGCTATTTCCAGACAAAAAGATCTGTGTTTTTGCTCTCACTTCCTTATCGTGTATCATGTTTCATCGTGTGGTATATCATGGTGTACTGCGGGTGCTGTGAACCAATAAGTGATTATGTGCTCTGAAATTGTTGAGTTGTTTGATAAGATTATCACAATTCAGCAAAAGTATTATTGCAGCCACATGTCAATCAGTGTCTGCACCGGATCGGAACAGTAAACCTTTTTACAGGTCACCTTT
Organism: Spondyliosoma cantharus; assembly: GCA_900302685.1. Lineage (NCBI taxonomy): Eukaryota > Metazoa > Chordata > Actinopteri > Spariformes > Sparidae > Spondyliosoma > Spondyliosoma cantharus. The sequence goes on along the minus strand of OMLP01006988.1, from coordinate 22,369 downwards.
GCATATCACCTTATGGCGCAGAAGCTGAATCAGTTCTTTTGACGCAAGCTGAGTGGCAAGAGGGGATCTGACCATAAATATTGAGCATATTGGACACAGATAGCCGCTGAGATACAAACTGCAGTTGTGAAAGAATACACTAATAACGCATAAAGCATTATTGTTTGTCTAGCTGAAGGTTCATTAAGGAAGCCTGACTCGTTTTTCTGCCAGGAAGACATTTCTTTTATCAACACACAGAAAACATGACACATGAGTCAGACTCAACGGGCGTCATAAAAATAGCAGGCAGAAAACACAAAGAACAGTAGGGGCATTTTTAGGGGCCTATAAAGAAGTTCTCAGATAATATTCAAAGTATTAATATAACTGGAAAGTTTCAGTTCTTGTTCTTCCGTAAGACAGGTTGATACTAGAAAAAGTTGACTATTCACTTGCTTTAAGTGGAAGATAAGAAAAAACCAAGCACATTCAAATGTATGCTCTCGTACATCCAGTGGTTTTGTGACTAACCTCATGGTAGCTCGTGTGGTTGCCGCTGCTGTTGGCGGCTGCACATCTGGAGGTGTTGTCAGAGATGGGATAGGTGGTGTTTGACACCTGCTGCCAGAGCCTCCGGTACACATACTGCTGCACGAGAGGATAGATGAGGAAACTGGAGAAGGCGTAGAGAGCCACCACGGGCTCCACGAGGAAAAGACCCTTCATCTTGAGGGGCTGCAAAATTCCCTGGAAAAAGAAATGAAGGCAGAACATTTAGTAAATTACCATGAATGCAGGAAATGGGATAAAAATAGAGCTAAACTGACATTATGTGGATCTAAACAAAATATGAGACTTTTGTGCTGGATCTACAGCAAAAAAATAAAAATGCCTCGAGTCTCAACCTTCAACATCTTACATCAACATGCAGGCACAGTGTGCAGGGCAAACACATAACATCAGTGTATTCCACTTTAATGACACTAAAACACACTCAAGTCATATGACAGGGTCTACGTTGAGGTAAGTTCCAGATGACGGTTTGTTTGTACCTTTCGTGGGTCACCGAGGTTACCTTCTGCACCACGTTATCGATCCAACATTTGCAGACAAAAAATATAGAGTGAAATACAACATAATAACACTGGGGTCATTTGTTTGTAAGCTACAGGATGAGCAGGGCTAGTCCAATATTTAACGCACATTAGCAACATTAGCTTAGCCTTTACATTATTTTCTTACATTATGTTGACAATGGCAGACAACAGTACACCTACCTTTTTAGATAATCGCTTGGCTCATGTTTTAGTCACTATAGTGACCCCGGCACAGCATTTCGGTGTACTTCGTCTGTTGGAGGAGCTGTTGTTTTATACAAGAGAGGTAAAGCGTTATTATGAAACGCCGAGGTTCCGCCCATCGCCGTCTGCAGTTGGACAGCGGTCTGTCATGGCTGCGTTTATTGGACGAAGGAATTGTCAGTCATGAGTGAAGGCGGATAGGATTCATGGGAACAGTTTGTGACTTTCCGTAACAGGCGCTTTGTTCCACATTAGCGTTTATTTTATATACCTTTAAGGGACGTACATTTAATTTTAAGTTTAAACACACTTTATTTAGGTACTCTAAATGTTTCCGTTTCCCTTGTACGTAATCGCACGCAAACACTTGTCTGGGTATTACGGTAACGTGCGGTAGGCGTGCTTTGCGTCGGAATGTACCATTCCGCCAACACACCGGGAAGGATTTTGTTGTGACAGCGGAGTAACAACCCGGCAGGGGGAGACGGTAAGGTGAAATCTGTAGTCCTTCCTCTGTGTAATTTAAATAGATCCTACAATTGTGAGATAAGGCTGGAATTTAAATATTTCCGCACATTTACTTGTTTTACATGGTCGAGTCACTCGAATTTGTATTGTAGTACAACACATCTTATCATCCCGGACGTGCAGGTAGTACCACCATCAACATATCGCCAGCTAGCGAATCATAGCTATCCCTGTGATTAATTTAGCTAACTTAGCTAACGTTGCCAGCTAGCGTTAGATTCGAGAAAGACCGGAAGCCGTTTTAGCTGTATCATTATATCCCTCTGGTTCTCTCAATTTGTTTTCCGTCACACAAATCTTAGTGTTAAAGCTAGCAAGCAGGTAAACGTTAGCGTTAGCTTCGGCTGCTGCAGTTGCACTCAAGTCGTGACTGTCCGTGTCAGGATGGATAATGTTACCGTCGCTCGGCCTAACGTTATCGCTCACGGTGCTCCTGCTGCTCATAATCTCCAGCCACCTGCGATATTCAGTTTGAAATCAGATTAATTATAACGTTACGTGCCGGTCTTATCTTTGTCCGTTATTGATAGTGCGTAAGGCTTCTGCTTTCGCAATGAAAGTTTCCTCGTCAAGCTGAATCACGGACTGTTAATGTTATTGGCCAATAACATGACATATCCTTAATGAAGAGGGCATACAATCAATCTAAACAGTGCTTTACCTGCAGCCAGAGTGGTTTACAATTATCTACGTTTAGTTTTTGTAACATTTTGATATTTCAGCTAGGTGTGCAAAATGTAATCGCTCAATTTCTGATCCAGACATCCTAAAAAGAAAGCTCAGTATGGTCAGATCATACGTCACATCTCCATCAATAATAGATAGAGCATCCTACTCCCTTGTTGCTTTCAAATTACAGATGTTGTGTCTGACTGGGATTGTGTCTTGTCTGATCTGCTGTCATCCATTCTTTTTGTTGTCCAGGTCAGAACATTTTTTTAAAATCTTGGATCCACAATGGCCTTCAGCAAGGGATATCGCATCTACCACAAGCTGGATCCACCCCCCTACAGTGTCATAGTGGAAACTAGGACCAGGGAAGAATGCCTCATGTTTGAATCAGGGGCTGTTGCCGTTCTGTGTAAGGCATCTTATTTAATTATACTGTAATGAGAGATTATTTAAATACTCTTGTCCCAAATAAGGATGCTACAAGGGAAATACAGCTACATTAAGCAGCTTCAGTGATGGATGTGTGTTTAAGAGGGCGTACTACAGAAACTGTCCTTACATTATGTTGCTTTTGTTTGTATCCAGCGGCAGCAGAGAAGGAGGCCATCAAAAACACATACTCAAAGATTGTTGATGCGTATGGAATCCTGGGCGTCCTCCGCCTCAACCTGGGTAAGCTATAGAAACATCTTCTCCACTCGTTGCTCCCAGAAATGACCAGGGTCCAGTCCAGATTTTGACCCCCTGGGTTCTTCTGTCACTGTGGTTTGTATTCCTGCTGCTGCTTACTCATAAGCAGCTTTCTCCTGTCCTCCATATGACCTTGAAGGCTCTTGTTATCACAACAAGGAAAACGTCGTTTGAAAGATTAAAGCTCAGGCTTATAGATGGCTGAGATTTGACTGGTTGGTGATTTCCTATAAAGGAGTGGCACCAAACCTGAATTAACCATTTCCTTCCCAGCCTCTTAATGCTTAATTTTATATTTTGTTAATGCAGTGCTTTATAACTATTGACACAATGCCTTCTTTTTTCCTTACATTGCACCATATGTTTTGATACCTTACGTCTGCAGGTGACTCCATGCTCCACAGTCTGGTGGTTGTGACAGGATGCAGCTCTGCGGGGAAGGTGCAGGATTCGGAGGTTTTCAGAGTCACGCAGACAGACTTCATATCACTGAAGAATGATCCAGCGGACGAGGACCGTATTGCTGAGGTGCGAAAGGTCCTAAACTCGGGACACTTCTACTTTGCCTGGTCTGCCACTGGAGTCAGCATGGACTTGAGTCTCAATGCACACCGCAGGATCCTAGAAGACACTACAGATAACCGTTTCTTTTGGTAAGAGTGTGAAATGATCATTGTTCCAAGGTTATAGTGGGCAGGTATTTAGCTTCTCTGAACTATTAGATATCAACTAATTACATGTTCTCCAATCTGCACGTTCTTTGTGCTGTGATATTTTCTACTGAATGTGTGATATGGGGGCTGTGTGATTTGCAATTAAGCTGTGAAAATTCACCACTCACACAATTCTCTTGTGTGTGTTTGCTGTTGTGTCTGTGTTGATATCATTAATCAATAGGAACCAGTCTCTGCACCTGCATCTAAAACACTACGGAGTAAACTGTGATGACTGGCTGTTGAGGCTGATGTGTGGAGGTGTGGAGATCAGGACTATCTATGCAGGGCACAAACAGGCTAAGGCCTGCATCTTCTCTCGCCTCAGCTCAGAGCGAGCAGGAACACGATTCAACGTCCGAGGAACAAATGATGATGGCCAGGTGGCCAACTTTGTGGAGACTGAACAGGTGACTCAGATATTTGACAGTTTCTTTCTGGTTTGAGAGGTGTTAAGAGCTGGTGTTTGGGAATCAATTTGCATCAGTTTCAGGTGCCAGTAAGCGCATGGCAAACAGGACATGGAGCAGCAGGCAGTGACAAACTTATTTTACCACGCACTGAAGAGCTTTAGCCTGTTTCTATTATTCTTTATCGGTGCAATATAAGTGTAAAAAATTACAAAAGACAGTTAAACAAGACTGGGCAGAGTTTATGACATCAATCAACAACATAGTTAGGGATGGGATGGGAGTGCAGTCCCAGGTAGCATGGAAGTAGGCGTCAGGGGTGTTTCGTGTGCAGTAAGAGAAGAGTGTCCAGTGAGGTGCACTCTGTGGATTACCTTGTATTGTATGAGCTCCCCATACATTTATGCAGACTGGGGTCAGGAATTCTGCATTGGTATTGGTTGATACAGCTTGTTGCCAGTTAACTGACGATATGGATGTAGTTGTACCACATTTGGTCAGTTTATCTGACCACATCTGGATTTTTCAATCCAAGAGAGCAAAAGGGAGGTTATTCCAGATTTGGGCGGTGAAAAGGCTAAAAGTGTTCAATTTGAGATCTTTTGGAATGTCCGCCAAGTTGTCAGAGCCATGACTATTGTACAAGTTTTGAAACAAAGGTGCTGTTTAATGTGTTGGCTAAAGAATGGTAGGTCTGTAATTTGAATGTCATAGCACAAGGCTTTGTTTAATGTCTTGTATGACAGATGTGTTGACTGACAGTTTGGGATGGGTTCCTTTTTAAATATACACCGTTTGCACAAAAATATGGGAAAAATGCAGCACTCCTACACCCCCTTGGGATTTGGGATTTGTACAGCTGCTCATTTTATCCAGTTGAATTAGGAAAATACTTGAATCTGGTGGGAGTGCCTGGTGCCCCTGTGCAGTGTGAAGCTTTGTGTGATATTAGTCTGCATACTCTGTACACTGTTAATAAGTAATGGGTAGAATAGTCCACATGGTGCTGACCTTTTTTAACATGCATCATTTGCACATTTGTTAATAGAGTCACATGGCCTTTGTTAATACAGTCTGTTTAAACACTGGTTATCTATTGACTGTTCAGGAGCAAATCTGCTGCAACCTTGTCGTGAAACACTGCTGCTCTTGTATTTTGTGCTGCACTGTAGAATGACATCGTAACTCTGATAATTATAGATGCATAATTACCTTACAGGAAAACCAGCAGGATGTTGATGGCGATGATGATGATGATATATCAATACACTGATTTATTGGTCAAGTGCCAGTCTGAAGCCTTTTACTTTGCAGTCATTTATAAGTTCCTCTTTGAGTAAATTTCAGTTCAGTCAGTGTTTCCCTTTTTATTGAGTCTTCACATTCTCAGAAGATGGAATGTTGTGGAAAATGACTCAATTTGCATATTCCCTTTTTATAGTTCCCGTTTCAGGAAATAAACAGGAAGCTTTATCTTGGGCATAACAACTGGGACAATTAGAACAACGGTATCTACAACACAATGTAATACAGCTCGCCTACATCAATATTGGTCTCTCTGTCAAAGTCTGACTATAAATTAAACATTACAAGCCTAACGAGTGTAGTGGTGAATGCAGGGATTTTATGTTGCAGTATATTGTTTTGTCAGGTGTTCTGATTATTTTATCTAGCCCCTGTGGGGTTGACAGCTTTTGGTAATGTTGATTAGTGATCTCGGCGTCAACCATCTGCAGCGCAGAAAAGTGTAGCCTCTCTACATGCGACACACCGCCTGTCATTTCTCCTTTTTGTTTCCTTTGTGTCCTGACAAAGCGGCCTCAGACACATGCTGGCATTGTGAAGCCATTTCCATCCGTCAGTTTCACCTGTAGTTTAAAGATCATTATTTATCGGGGGTTATTTGGTCGGCTCGTTATCTCTGTTTTGGGATTAGATGTTTTGTCTATTTATTTTCTTTGAATGTTTTTTTAGTCATGTTTCTACAACTACAGTACATGTGTGTTTTGTCGCATTGCGACTGAAGTTAACCAAACGTTCCTCTTCCTTCTAAACAGGTTATTTTCCTGGATGACAGAGTCTCATCCTTCATACAGATCCGTGGGTCCATTCCTCTTTTCTGGGAACAGCCAGGAATCCAGGTAATGAACACTGAAACTTTCCTGTAAAGCCAGCCTTGAATCGGCCTTGCATTTTCATATATTATATGAAAATCATGAGACGTCTCTTGTGTTTATGTAGAAGTCCTGACCAATTTGTTGTAGATTTGGCACACATAGTCTCAGTTGATTGCATGTGTAATCGCTGATGAAGTCACCAGGAAACAGGATGAAACGTCTCCTTTTACAATTACATCCTAGTTTTAACACATTTTGTCCATGCTATGTTCAGAAAAACTCCATTAAGGGGGTTTTGTTGCAACTGAATGAGAATCGGCACCCAAAACAGCTGGATGTGAACCCCCACCTGGTATAACCATTTCTTTGATTTTTTTGGCTCTTGCTGGTGCTGGCGCTTTCATACTGCAGATGGGGGTTTCTCTGTGCAATGCCAAAGGGCAAGGGTGACAGGCAATCCCATTACGGATATTCATCCAGGCCCCTATAGCTGGAAATACTATTTTTAAGATTTAAAGCAGGAACTTGAATCACCCATTAAGTGCACACTATTAACAACATCAGTGGGATTCTCCTGCCCTTGTCCTGACATTGCACAGATGGATGGATAAATTTGATCAGACGTGGGGTAGGTTAATGGTAGATACAGTGGTTGGTAAAGGGCATCTCTCTGTTTTCCCCAGCTCCCAGACTTCTTTGGTCAGGTGAGAGCTTGGTCTGAAAACATCCTCTAACCACTTCTATTTCACTAAGTCAGCTGATATTCCCCAGGCAGCTGGATAGGTGTTAATTGACTATATGAAAAGCTGAAAAGATAAGCTGTTAAATCTATATCGAGAAAGGCCAAGACCATATTAGTCACCTATTCAGCCCACAAGGTCTATGGTTTGGTAAAAAAAAAACCCAAAAAAAAACAGAGGGTTGTGGCCTTGGGGTTGTTTTCAGACATAACTGTAGTCCTCCTTCTTTTAAAAAGCCTTGTTTTAGCTCATAGTCCCCTCTACCGATTGTGGCTTTGTAAGCTTACTTTCTCCTCCCCATACTCTCTTACTCAGTCTCTGAGCAGGATGGATAGTTTTGGTTTTATCCTGAAGAACATTCATTGCTCTTTCTACAGTTAGTTTAACTTAGAATAGTTTTAGTATTATAAAGTGCTGCTGGGAAAGATGATAATCAGTCGTCGGACTTTCCCCTATTAAACGATTAGTTCTTAGATTCCTGGTTGATTCCAAAATCTTAGTTAATTGTTTTTATGGTTGTTTAGGGGAAAGAATCAGTAGTGGAATTAGTCATTAAGGAATAATGATCACATAATCACACAATCCTTGAAAATTCCATGATATATAGTCAGCTGACAGTTTCTGTTGTCAAGGTTTACTTGTAAGTCAAGTAAACTATAACATACATCTACTAAGATGTAACCTTGAAATATAATGTCAATTAATTATTTTGGTATCGTAGAACAATTAAGAGGGTGATTTGACCAGTGCCACTCCAGTTGCTATCGGCTATCAGTTGAGGTGATGTGAAGGGGTTTTTGCCTGAGGTGTTCTGCTGTAACCCGAGTCCCTTTTTAGATGCCATCTCAGGAAGTTATTAAATATGCATAGCAAAGACCTGCACAACAGTGGAGACAGGAAGGAGTGACAAAATGGCAGCAGCATGGAGCAAAATGTCTCGCCTTGCCAAACACAGGCAGAGCCAAAATAGGCACATACAAATACTCGAGCAGATGAATACAAAGCAGAGGAAGAGATTAGCAGACGGTGCAAAAGAAAGGCAAAGACTGGAACTGTGGGAACACAGAGAGTCGAAGTGTACTTAGGAGATCCCACTAATGTCCTTGATTGATCAATGAGATTGAAGGAAGAGGAGGCAGAAAGTGACAGGTACAGGAGGAGTGATAATGGCATTTGATTTTTCTTCTTTTCAGGCGATGACGAGCTGTTAAGAGACAGGGAGAGAGGAGAATTTAAGAGCAGGAGAGTTTGTGCACATGCACAGATGTGTAGGGATCAACACGGGTACAAGTAAGGACCTGCAGTGCAGAGTGAGCAGATTTACATCTAAGAGCCACTGTGCAAGGGTCCTGCAGAGTATGTAAGGGTGGGGTCATGCCTGCCTTTACTTCTCTGTGAGTGTTTCTCGTGATCCAGTCGGCACCGGGAGAATATTAGTAGAGACCAAATACAAGAAGAGGGGCAAAGGGAAATTTGATTAAACATTTCTGATAATGGTGTTGGAGAGATGACGGGCTTCAAGTTTTCTCTGCTGCTCAGTTTCTTTGTCGTCTTATGAACAAACCTCCCTATGCTGCCCCTGTGTTGCTGTCGTCCTTTGCCATTCTTTTATTTGTTGCCACTATAAAAGTTTCCACTGTTCATATGTTATGCAACATTTCTATCCCAACTTCGTTCTTCACCGCCAGGATTTCTGGTCATCTGCGACGTGTGTGTGCGCGCGACTTTCCTTTTTTAAAGGAATTGATTTAAAGTAAAGGAGGACACTGTGACTTTCTTGTCTTTTCTCGCTGTCTCTGCCCTGCAGGTTGGCTCTCATCGTGTCAAACTCTCAAGGGGATTTGAGGCAAATGCCCCGGCATTCGAAAGGTAATTAAAATGTTCTGTGTAGTGTGTGTGTGCGCCTGGCAGTTTTCAGCTGCTTTGTCTGGGCTCCAAGAGATTAACAATCCTCTGAGGAGCAGAGGAAACACCATAATGCTACGTCTCCTGCAGTTACTGCCCACAATAGAGAGAAGCTCTCCAGACTCTTGAAGGAGAAGATGTTAATTGAAGTGTGTCCTCAGAGGTCAATTTAGAAAGGACACGTTGGTAGCCCTTGATTAGCTGTCGACCCCTGTATTTCATAATGATTTCAGACACTTTCTTTTCAAAAGCCCTTCCTTGACTTTTTGTAAAAGCAAAATTATCATTCAGTTCAGTTAATTAAGTTTGTGCACTTGTGCCTTAAAGCTTCTTGTTCCCGAAATTAAACGATTAAAAGTATTGAAAGTCTTCACTTATGCGTTCAATTCAGATCCAGTGACTATTTTGTCATTGTATTTAGATTATGTCCTCTCAGGAAATATCCTTCCACATTCTTCTCAGAAAGTTGCAAAAATAGCTATGCTGATTACTCATCTTGTCTCAACTGGCAGTAAACTGTGGAGACCAGGTGGGCAGTGACAAATACGAGCCTCCTGGGAATCACCCACATTTTTATCTAAAACAACTTTTGTCTTGTTTCTTTTTAATACAAAGACAAGCCTCAAGTAGCACAACATGATTTTAAGTGTCAATGCTCATGATTTAAGCTGACATACACATGTTCCTTGGAATCATAAACATGCAGTTTGTAAAGAACAATGTTTTCTAAATAAATCTAAATTCATCTTTAACTTTAAATTTGAGAACAAATTGTCTTAAATCATAATTTGCAGCCTTGCTTTCCATGTCTACAGACACATTACATGACAGATGCAGGGTCAGCAACAGAGCAGCACCTCATAGAGTTTCTTGTTTCTTTAAAGTAGAAATAGACAACTCTTCATCCCTGCTAGCATTTCCCTGTGGTTTTGCTGCTGGCACTGTTATCACAACCAAGCAAAAAACAAATGTAAGGCTCCCATTTGACCTAGAAACCGCAATCTCCGTACTATGAAAAGGGCAGAGTAAAACTTCCTTGTTGTAATAATAAGTAGGTAGGTTTTTGTACATACTGATCTAGTAGAAAGAATGCCAGTTTATAACTAATTTTCAATCACTCTACTTCTTCTACTCTACTTCGCCTCCTCCATCAACAGGGCACTTTTTATTTTGCAGTGCAGAGTATCCACAGTTATTACAGTTGTTCCTGTGTTACGTGGGAATAGCGACCAAGAAAAATAGTACATCTTCAACACAGACGCACCTCCTTTGTGCCATCATTCGACCTTTGTTTTTCCAGAAAGATTCTAGCCCGATGGCAAACCAGATTGCATAGTAAAGCAAGCGGAGCCGAGGAACCAGTCTAAATGTGGATGGTGTCACCTTTCTACAGCCATTACACTGTGCCATTAGAATGATAAGTTAAAACAAATAAGTTGCAAGTTTAAGTAATATGGATTGGCAGTGGAACTAAACCCAGGCCCTGAAAAGGAATGATCTTTCTCAGAGGTATTCAAACCATTCATGGCAACATATTGCAGGAAAGATCTGGAAAATCTTTAATTTCTAGACATGTTGGACTCCATGAAGTGGACTCAGCAGGGCTGAGCTCAGAGCTCGCTCTGCCAATTTATATTTTGAGCATGTCAAGACAGCCATGGTACACGATTTGTATTTCACAACAAATTAGTCATTTTTTCACACGAAGGAGCTGGTGATGTAAGTAGTGTTTCTCAATATGTGCACAGATCAGGATTTATGACTCATCCTTTGTAATATCTAGTCTGTTTTCTGTAGAGACAGCCTAATATGTCTCTGTTGAATTTCCTAAGATAGTGCAATGCCAACAATAACATCTTTTATAAACACGGTAACAGTAGCAGAGTGTAGCCTTAGTCTGCTTTTCGTTAGGGTTTCGTTTGTGATGTTATTTTAGACCTTTACAATGCTTACTATCTGAGTGTGTGTGTGTTTTCCAGACACTTCACTGCACTGCGGAGGTTGTATGGTAAACAGGTGATCATCAACCTGCTCGGGAGTAAGGAAGGAGAACACATGCTCAGCAAAGCGTTTCAGGTGAGAGGAACCATTTTCTGCCCCTGAACACTGAGGTGTACTGTCGGAACATAAATCTGATGTACCTAACAAAACGGAATTGCTCCAAAGCATCCAGTGCAGATGCTGCCTTTCCTGTTCTTTTAAACATTCACGTGAACTCTTTCTTATCACAATTACTGCACCATGAGCTTTTGCCAGGTCACGTTTTCTTCTTTGGTCACCAAACTACAGTTGAAACTTAAAAACAGAAATCAACACTTGTTTGATTAACATTTCTTAACAACTTATTAGATATATCTTGAAACGTTGACTCTTACCTGTATGACTACAGTAAAAGATTGGGAACAAGTCCTCTTCTTCTCTCTGTCACCCTCAGAGTCACCTGAAGGCATCGGAGCACGTGTCAGCAGTGAAAATGGTGAACTTTGACTACCATCAAAATGTGAAGGGAGGCAAGACAGACAAACTCCACAGTGTCCTCAAACCCTACCTCAGCAAGTTCATAGAGGAGTGTGGGTTCTTCTACTACTCTGGAGAGATGGGCATCACAAGGTGACAGATCAATGAAAACAGGTTTTATTAATCAGTATCACATTTTTGCTATTGCCTCCTAACATGTGAACATGTTTTTTTTTAGGACTCAGGGTGGAACCATTAGGACCAACTGCCTGGACTGTCTGGATAGAACCAACAGTGTCCAGGCCTTCTTTGCCCTTGAGGTAAGGGCTTTGTTTTGATAAAAAAAAAAAAAAAAAACAGAAACACCCAC
>OMLP01006971.1:3263-16084 GCA_900302685.1 Spondyliosoma cantharus | reverse complement strand
CGCGCGCATGCCCGCGCGCATGCCCAGGTGTACCACTTCATGCATACAGGTACACCCCCATCCTGTCTCTTCCCTCCCTGCTGCTGTAGTGTTGGGCTCTAATGTAGCCAACAATGACGCAAAGGCTTCCAGGGGGCTATTTAATGTTTTACAAGGCCAACGCTTCAAAATGTATGCAGGCACTTAAGGCGGCGAGGAAACTAAATAAAGCGTGTGATGCAATGCAGGATAGCCTACCAGGAAAGTTGACAAGCAGCTTTAACGCTGCCTGAGTGCGCTCAAATGTCTCTGCCATGTAGTGAAACTCAATGAGGTGCTGCTTCAGTTTAGCACACTGGGGATTGGCGAGTCTGTGTATGGCGAGGGGTTAAAGGTGGTGATTCAGCTCAATTGTGCAGCCCTGTTGTTGGACAAAAATAGCAGTTACATAAAGGTGATGGAGGGCTTAGGTGCATTTGTTTGTTGAGTTTCTAGCAACCTCCAAACACTGAAACCAACTTCTGCTGCACAGATTTGTCTTGATAATACTTCACATTCAGGCCGCACATTTTCCAAAGCTCACCACAGTTCTGTAAGATTTAAGAGAAAGTAACAGAGACATAAAACTTATGAGATAGAAATGCAGCAATCCATCACAGTCAACTTAGTGTCTGTTTGCATTATTGTCAGCTACATTTGAGTTATGTAATAATGCAGTGCAGATGTTTCAGAACTAAATTAAAAATTGCACACAGCACCACATAATAAAAACTGACACCAGCCATGATGTTCACAGTGATTGATTACCACCAAGTGTTGTTGTGTCATCATCCCTCCCTCCCTCAGATGCCTCTGATTAGTGTTCCCTCACTGTAGGAGAGAAGGATACTACTGTAAGACTGTGTGTGTGTGTGTGTGTGTGTGTGTTTGGATGGCAATGACGCTGCTGTGTTTGTGTGTGTGGTCATCTGCCGAAGAAGTAAACAACAAACTTATTTTGCTCACTTCTGTGTGAGAGTCGGTCCTCTGCTGCCCTCTATATTCCACTTGTGAGTGGGAGAGGGGGAGGGAGAGAGAACCATTAAGAACAAAACACAAAGTGACGTTTGATGTCTTTACTGGATTGAGGAACAACAGTTGCTCTGTAGGAAAATGTAGCTCTGCTCATTACTTAAAGGAAGCATATTATGCTTTCTTGTTTTTTTTCTCCTTTCATTCAGTGTGTTAAATAGGTTCTTGGCATGTGAAAGTTCTTGAAAGTTAAAAATTCCACGCGAACGGGAACTCCGACCTCCTACAGAAAACATTGCATCTGAAACACCTCGTCAGCAATCCCGTCTTTAATTCCCATCCCCTAACCCTAATCACTATGTCACGTATTTGCATAATTTATGCCTATATTCACAGTAGAAGTGAAACCCATTAAACAACCAGTGACCTGGTAAGCGGTGTGTGAAGTGACCAATCAGAGCAGACTGACTAGTCAGGAGAAGGGGCCTTAAAGAGACAGGAGCTAAGACAGAGCAGACAGAGGGCGGATACAGAGCTGCAGCACCGGACAGTATGAGAGACATCATGTGTTTTCTGAGCACTAAAGCATATAAAAATACACTATCATTGAACCAAAACTAAATTATGAACCTAAAAATGAGCATAATGTCTCATTTAAAGCATGGCCTAAGGCTGGCTCATCTTAACTACTAAATAGGGTCGTGTTCCTCCACAGAGCGAAAAAGTTTCTCTGCCTGACTTTGTTTTCCCTCATGTTATATTTTGATGGCAGCACTTTGTCTTAAGTTGTGTTAACTTTGTGTGACTTTTGTGACCCAAGCTGTCAACGTTTACTTTCATGCTGGATCATAATCGGCAAACAGAGTGAGAGTTATTGTGACAAGCTATGTCTAGAAGATGAGAACAGACTGCTACTTAAAGTGGCAACAGACAACATACTTTTCCTTCCAGCTTTTCCAAGTGGTATTATTAATGGTGGCGTTGTTGTAAAGTCAGCTGGATCGTTTCCATTTTTGTCAAAGTCACAAATAACAACGACATAGGACAAAACGTGAGTTTATTGATGTCTATAGAATAAGTCTATAGAATTGGATCACAGGTTTACCCTCCTTTTCCTGGTGAGTGTGTAACTGATGGAAGACAAAATTGTATCGTGAAAGTGAGCGTTGCAGGAAACAAATGTAATCACATATGGTTTCATTATTCTATATCTCATTGTGCAATCAACATTTACTACATAATGATACTCAACGGCACACAACTTGTCTATTGCCAGTTTGAATTATCTTGGGAACAATGATGGGAAATTAAATAACTGCAGCAGAGAGTCATTAGAATATAAAGCTGGATCCAAAAGTCTGGGACCACATTGAAAATCTAGTATTGTCATGTAAAGTTTGAGGATTCAAAAAAGGAATTGAAAGTATTATTAAGAGTTCTAATGATTACAAGAAATATGTCGATGTCTATCTATTCTGTCATGTACCTAAGTTCACTAATGGTGTCCTACTCACCGGCAATCGCTTCCATGAGTGCGTAAACACGTCTTTGTTTGTCTGCATGACAGCGTCTAAGACGGAGTCTGCCCCCAGGATTGCTGAGGAGAATCTCTTCGACTTGGACCACGACCACCTCAGCGACAGGGCTGCCTACCATCGAGCCTGGCCCTGTACGCCGAGACCGCTCAGCCAGCATCAAACACACCACAGACAGGTAATCCTCACTCAGTCACCACTCAGTCTAGAGGAACACAATAACTTTGAACAGTAGCAGATCAAGAAGACCGTTTTTTATTCATACATCTGATGGTTTTCTTACATTATATCAGTGAATCATGGAACAGCTCGGTGATGATGACCATCTCAAAGAGCCGCTCCATGTCTGCCTCCTATGCTGCCTCCAACCACCTCTACAGCAAACCACTGGGAAGACCAGGTGTGTAAAAGAAAATTCGGTGACTTCCATAAAAGATACATAAATACTTAAATACGATACTAATTAGAGAAAAGTGTGTAAAGACTGACTAGTAGTGTCTTGCTCTCTTTTTCAGGTTTCCCCCCCTCCAACGTGTCACCTCTGGGCTCTCCATGCCCCTCTCCTCCCGTCCAGGGCACTCCTGCCTCCAGCCCCACCACCAAGACGTGTTCAGTGCAGCTTCCCGAGCCGGCCGGGCCCCAGACAGAGCGGACCCCTGGCCCTGTGGCCCACAAGAGCCACCACAGAGCCTTAACTCACAGCCAGAGCGCCCCAAGCTCCACTACCCCTCATTGGCGGCCTCCATCGCTCTGCGGCAGGTAACAGAATTACACATAGTCCTTGTGATTCCTTTTTGATGAAAGATTTCTTAAAAGTGGAGGTTCAAATTCACACATATTGGGCTTCAAATGCATCTGTGTCTGATTGTGTGAAAGTGAGTCTCTTCTTCAGTCTGTGCTGTGAGCACAGGAGCTACTAATAATCAGAACGGACTTGTGTGTGTCCTCTGAATGTGTCTGTGTTTCTCTGCTCTCTTCTATCAGCTGTGGCAGACCATTCAACAATCGACTAAACCACGGGGTAGAATCTGTCGACAAAGGAGACAGAATACCACATCCAGGTAAACAAAAAAATAATGTTACTCGGGATAATCGGCAACATAGTTACATCAAATTGCGTGTGTCTGACATGTGTAACGTCTCCCTAGATGAGCGGGTTGTAGCTTCTTCAGACTACGACAGCACCTACGACAGCACCTACGAGACCAACCACAGTGACAGCAGCGACTTTGCACAGAATGAAGAGGAGGGAGAGGGAGGCAGGAAGCCGCCTGAATCCAGGGAAGGTTGCAGGGAGTATCTGGCGGAGGGCATCGTTCTTCACCCGCTCCTGCCATCACCAGAGGTGGGCAATCAGGCAGGCAATGAGAAGAAGTCTCAGTGACTTGTTATGTGCTTTCTTTACCTCGAAAAACATCAAGAAACGAAATCATTAATTTTCTGTCTGCCCTCTCCTCTGTACCCACAGGACAAGGTCATCCTGGCCCCGGATCCTCTGGTGATGCAGGGTCTGGAGCCTCTGATGAGCCAACTCAACAACTGGAACTTCCCGATCTTCAGTCTAGTGGAGAAGACGCACGGCAAGACGGGCTGCATCCTCAGTCAGGTAGGCGCTGATTATTGATGAGATGTTGAAACCCATATGGCATTTATCTCATGACAACAAATCAATACTGATTTCATTAAAGGGATCTCGTACTGATGGGAAATGTTCACATGTATGTAATTAGCAGCTTGGTGTAGTTGTGAAATAAGCTGTCAATTCAGGCAGAGAATAAAAGACCCAGAAGTAAAATATGATTCACAGCATGTTTCCCTCATGTGTTGTCCCAGGTTTCCTATCGGCTCTTCGAGGACACAGGTCTATTTGAGACCTTTAAAATCCCCACACAAGAATTCATGAACTACTTCCACGCTCTGGAGAACGGATACAGGGTCATCCCTTGTGAGTAGAGGGTTTAGTGTTTAGATTCAGCATTACCTGTGTCTGCCACAAGGTGGAGGCATCGCTGTGTCAGTGAAATAACCACCCCACTAACAGACCTTTGACCTCCTGCTAGGTAGTTTATGGTGTTCTCAAGTTGCTCACAGCTAGCAGGGATATCAAGGTTAAATTATTTGATGAACAACAGTGTTTGTGACGGTTCATGCTGAGACTGAAGATGTTGCTCACAGGTAGCATTGAGCTGTCGTGTTAATTAAATTAATTTCAATGACAGTATGTGTCCGAATACTTTTGATTACACAGTCTCTACATTTCTGTACTGTAGCTGATGTTACTTGTTTGAGGTGTATGAAATGGTGGAACTTTCTATTTCACTACACTTCAGTGGTAAATATTGTATATATTTTTTTATAACTTTGGTCAGTAATTACTTTGCAGATTTAGATTAATGATATATTTGTTGAAATATAATCAACAAATAAATGATGATGTAATATTAAAGCTAAAAAACTGTATTGATAGTCAGAAGGAAAATCACAAGCTACCCAACAGGTAAAGTATGATCTAGTTCAAATCAGCCCAGTCTTGAATGTATTATATATTTAAAATATTCAGAAATTGGCCATAATGCATAATAAACACTTGTAGTTTTTGATAATTACAGTATGTATTCAAATTCTTTGTTCTTATTATGCATGACTTCTGCTTGTGACAGAGTATTTGTACAATATGGTATTGCTGTCGTTATTTAAAGGGGCACTATGTAGTTTTGAAGATCAAACTCAGAATTTTGATATTAACAATATCGATGTTGTAATAATTCCAACTAGGATATTATTTTTCCCTATTCGAATAAACAAGCTGTTCTCAGAGGAAAATAAGGTCCCCAGAACACTGTTTGAAGCTGGAAAGGTGGCAGGTTCTGCCAAATATAAACAAGGTAAAACAGTATGAAATTGTGTTGTCCTTTAAGGTCAGTTTGTTTATTCAGTTTATTCAGTCAGGAAGAGAGTTTGTTCATTTAGATTGTTTAGGCATACAAAAAAGAGCCTGTCAATGAAGATCTCTCTCCTCTGATTAAAACTACATAGTGCACCTTAAAGTAAAAGATCTAAGTACTCATCCTCAGACCGATGAGACAGCATTAAACAGCCTGTCATCCTGTAAAGCTAGTGTAGCTTAGCAGCGTTGCCCAGTAACTTGGGAGCATTGTCTCCATCCACTTTGTGCTCTCTCATAGTTAAACGTCGCTCACCATGGAGCCCTACCACACCTTGGACCTTTTTTAAAAGGCAGAAAACCATTACCTCAGCATTGCTACAGATTCCTTGTTTTCACAGTGGAGTTACTGCCCTCCACTGGTGTGAATGAGCATTTTATCTTCCTCTCCTCAGATCACAACCGCATCCACGCCACTGATGTGCTGCATGCTGTGTGGTACCTCACCACTCAGCCTGTGCCCGGCCTGCCCACCCTGCTGACCGAGAATGGGATACACACCGGTGAGGAATTTTAATATACACATTAATATACCAGCAAAAACGTCTCGTCTTAGACTTGTTCTGTGCAACTGAAATCTCTTTTTCTCTCTGAGTGGTTTGTGTGAAGTAAAGCATGGATGTTTTAGTCAGTCAATACTGTTCTCCATCATTGTCTGAAATGTATTCAGTGAGTGCATCATGAGCTGTGGTCTCTTTTCTTTTACTCGTAAACTCAGAGAACGGCATTACGCCCAGTGCCACAGGCTTCCTGATGTCCAGGATGAACTCTGTGCAGGAGGAAGGCTACTGCTCCCTGGCTGGCCTCATCCCCGGCCTAGAGCTCATGGCCCTGTATGTAGCTGCTGCCATGCACGACTATGACCATCCCGGAAGAACCAACGCCTTTCTAGTAGCTACGAGTGCACCACAGGTAAATAAGTGTAGGTGTTCTTCAGAGAGGTGCCACTGATGGATGATGAAGGTGACTGACTGTTGGTTTATATATATATAACAGGTGAAAAAAGGTTTTGCATGGATAGTAAACTTTACCGTCTCACAAATACATATCCTGACAAAACATTGCACCTGCCAAGACTTTATTTTTGTTCACCTGTTTCTACAAATAAGAAATACTAAGTTCAAAAAATTATCCCAGAAAACCTTTTTTTTCCTTCTGCCAAAACATTTTTTGTTGTTGTGTCAGTTCTTTTGCCACTAAGTTGAAGTAACCTATTACTGCTCCTGCTCTTTCAGTCAGCCAACTCATAAGAAATCTGTGTATTTATATGAATATAGTACAGACATCCAGCACCCAACACCAGTTATTATGTTGAATCTGCCATGTGTTGTTGTGCACCAGCTGCTGTGTGGAAATTTCCAAACCAATCACGTCCGGGAAACTGCAGAGGATGAATCATCTTGTGAATAATTGATCAATCTAAACTCATACATCTACATAATATTCATTAACAAACCAAGACAGCCAGCCTCATCAACTTACTGTAGCACATTAAGCTCACAACATGGCTCGAAGACTCGTTCAGTTTATAAAATGTTGACAGGCAGCAGATCCGATTTAGTACATTGATGTGAGCTTGAAGTGCAGCTGTCAGCTTTTAAATTCATTGCCAGCTATTATGATAATCAATAATTGAATCTTTCGCTCTCCTCCTCGTCTTCTGCTGTAGGCTCTTCTATACAATGATCGTTCCGTCTTGGAAAATCATCATGCAGCTTCAGCGTGGAACCTCTTCATGTCTCGACCTGAGTATAACTTCCTGGTTAACCTTGAACATGTGGAGTTCAAGCGCTTCCGCTTCCTTGTCATTGAAGCCATCCTGGCCACAGACCTCAAAAAGCACTTTGATTTCTTGGCAGAGTTTAATGCAAAGGTAACAATCTGAATCAACGTCATCTCTTCTCAGCGCTTGTTTATTTTCTCTTAGATTGTCCTAAACTAAAGCTGACAGCCAAGCAGTAGGGGATTCTTCTCAATCCATAACTGAATTTTTCTTTACACAAACCTTCTTGTGCACGTCTCCCCAGGTGGGTGACGAGGGAGTGTCCGGTATTGATTGGGCCAACGAAAACGACCGATTGCTGGTATGCCAGATGTGCATCAAGCTGGCTGATGTCAATGGACCGCTGAAGTGCAAGGGGCTCCATCTGCAGTGGACAGAGGGGATCGTCAACGAGTTCTACGAACAAGTGAGCTCATCATCCTCTGCAATCTGAGACAGACAGAAAGTCTCTGGAGAATAGATAGTGTAACTGTGGCACAAATAGAGAGAAAAGTCATGAAGTCCACTAACTGACTCAGTAATGTCGGTTAAACAACAATATCTTTCTTAAGTTTGCTAATATTAGGTAACATTAACATAACATCATGAGCAGACAGGACTTGAGATCCTTGTCCTGGTTGGAGGGATACCAAGCAGTTTCTATTTCTTGGAGGAAAGGCATGGGTTACTGACTAAACACTCTATAACAGTGATAACTGTTTGAATATAGAACTATTTAATACTTATTCTAGTAATAATACATCACTTACAACAGCTTCACTCAAATGAAAATAACACATCTTTAGATGTCAGGACTGTGTGGATGTGGTTGGATCAGATTTGATTGACAAGGAACAAACAACCAACAAATTGTCATCCGGCATTTTTTTTCCTTCGCTCATCTTCCTCAACCACAAGGTCAACTGCACAACAGCGCCTCTGCAAATGAGAGGGATTTAATTTCTTGCTCAAGGACCCTTCAGCAAGGTTGTGCGTGTGCACAAAGGGATGTTTCTTATGAACAGAAACTGAGAGGCCAGAACACTTACCTACTACCTTGTGAATTTGTTCAGGACTTCTGTGGACGTATGCCTGGCAACAAATCCTGTTCTTAACTAACAATGGATCTCATTGGTCAGTTCAGTTTGTGCAGAGTGAGTGGAGGAAGGTCAAATCTGATTAGCCAGGGAGACATGATTACTTGCCTAGCAACGGCATGTTGTAATTTGAAAAGCACTAATTTGAGCACTCTATCAGCATTTATTTTGTTATTTAGCCTTTTCTGAGGTGATTGCGTGCAGCAACCACATGAAAACACTGTGCAGCAGCGAGAAACTTCAGATAATTTCTGTGCTGATTACTGTCCTCACTCTGATCTGCTCCTGGAGCTTAGCATCGTGCTATTCCCCTCAAACCTTCTGATCTCAATCTCATAATAGCTTTGAGAATTATGTATGTCCTTTGAGTGGGAGCATCAGGAGAGGATGGGTGAGTGACAGAGGTTGTGCTCATGTTTTCTCTCAAGAGAGTCGACAGATGACCCGAATAAGTCGAGTTTTGTTTGTAAAGCCCGATATCACAAATCACTGTTTGCCTCTGGGGGCTTCATTTCGAACACACACACACACACACACACACACACACACACACACACACACACACACCTGCATTTACATTATGCTCTGCAAAATGGCACTTTACTGTTCACAACATTTGCAATTTCTGCTTATGATTAACACTTATCCCTCTCTCCCCCTACTCATGCTCCGACTATACTATATATTTATATATATATATATATACATACACACACCTTACACATGAACCACGCCATCTAGGTTTCAGGTTGCCATAGCAATGGTAACCCCTCTGTCCACCCAAATTGCTTGACGCCCTGACATCAGAAAGCGTCACAAAGGCATTATAGATGGATGTCATTTGCCATATATAAACATGGAATGCAAGCTACAAACAACAGACACATGGAGCCGTCGTTATCATCAACAAAGGGTAAAAAATAATGGTACAACAAAAAAAAAAAGAGGGAGACAAGCCTGCTGGGAAGTTCTAAAGATTTGTGTATTTTACATTCTGTTGAGAAAATCTATCAGGAACAACAAATTGTGCTTGAAAAGGAAGTGAACATGTGTATTTTGAAGGTTAGTGTAGACATGGGCTCAGTTTGTGTGTACATTGATGCCACCAGGAGACCAATCAGCAGATTAAATCCAAAAAATTATGTTTGCTTGTTTCATTATAGGTCTGTGAATGCAAAATAGAACGACTGAAAATTCATGAATGGCAATTATCTGAGGATAAGGGAAAGAGCAGCGTGGCTCCACTTTGACTTTTATTTACAAAAGATGATTTTTATACAAAAGACTCCAGTAAATATCAAGCATCTGTTTTGGGCATCAGACTTTGTCGTCATGCCCTGGTCATAAAAACATGATTAGAATATTTATGTCACTATTATTATCGGTGACCTTGTGGGTAGCAAATATAGAGATAATAGTTACCATTAATGAGACAGTTTATAGTCTCATTTATCTGATTGATGCCTACAGATGAGCCACAGCTGAATTGATGTTTTCTATTTGTAGTCCTCTTGACCTACTTACAGGAGACCGTACCCAGAGGGAGTGTATCTGGGGCTTTGTGTGCTTCCCAGTGAAGATGTACAGAGGACAAAATGTATATGTGGGTTAATACAATCAGTCATATATATTTGATATATAATTGATTTTGTATAATGTAGTACTCTACTTTACCAATGGTAAAAAAAAATAATGTTTAAATGAAATGAGAAATGGACGCACAAAATGAAAAATACAAATTGGCCATGGGGCAAGCTAGAAGACACACATGAAATATTCTCAAAACTCTCGATCCATCCATCATTTTTTTCCCCTCTTATCTGGGGTTGGATCACCGGTACAGCAAGCTAACCTCTCTCTGAAAAAAATGTTTTCTTACATATAAAATGAGATATAATAAATATCAATGTTGTGTGCTTCGAGCTTCAAACAGGCAAAGTCTAGTAAAGTCTGCAGGTTTTAACAGTGAAGACAGTCAGTAATGTATTTGAAAAATGACCAAAGGGATTAATCGATTATCAAAATAGTCAACACATTTTCATCCGGTCGACTAATTGATTAATCGACTAATAGTTGCAGCTCTACTCTCAGGCTGATAGAGGGAGAAGCCTTTAACATCAGTGAAGAAAAAAAAAAATTGAATTCATGTCTGATCAAACCACATATTTGTTGGTGATAGTGAGCCAGAACATCTTTAATTTATAAAAGAGTATAATTTTAAGAGCGTCTCTGAAGTTTAAATTCAAATATTTCCAGTGCATTGATCATAAATCATCATATATGTTATTGTTTCTGTGCCTCTGTCATATTTGCTGTGTTCGCACACTTCTAGGGAGACGAAGAAGCAAACCTGGGCCTTCCCATCAGCCCGTTCATGGACCGGTCCGCCCCGCAGCTCGCTAAACTACAGGAGTCTTTCATCACTCACATAGTGGGACCTCTGTGCTCGTCGTACGACTCCGCTGCTCTCATGCCGGGACGCTGGGTTGACCCACCTGAGGGAGAGACAGAGCCAGAAGAGACAAAGGAAGGACAAGACACAGAGGAGGAAGATGAGGATATGGCAGAAGAGGTCGCATCAATAAACTCTGACAACTCCCGTATGTCAAACTTTTAATAATTAATGTTGCAGAAAATATAATGTCCTGTTGCCTGGTGACACCCAGAGTGATTTGACAGGACTTGAAGAGTTATCTGATTTCTTATTTCTTGGGGTGAAAATCTGCTGCTGATTTGGTAGATTGAGATTCACAAAAGAGAAATCAATCTGAGAGTTTCAGGGGTGTCGATTGTTGACTTTGTTGATTTGGAGTCTTGACATTTTTCGTAGTTAGTTTTTCACCCCTGACTCACTCTCCATGTGAACCAAGTTTATAGGTTAATTTGATAGTCATCTTACAACACCAGTGTTGTAGAATAAAATGTGAGTTAAAGTCCCTTATTGCTACATTCTGTAAGAAAAAAGTCTCATGCCTCAAGAAAAAAGTTACTCCATAGCGGATGGAGCGGAAGCGGATTCTTCTGTATCTTTTGCCACATGGTAGCAGGGTGAACAGACTGTCGCCATCTTATGGTACTTTGCCCGTTCAAATTAGTTTAAAGCTGAGTGTAGATTTCAGGATTTCTTCTGTAGAAATGCTATTTGTTAATCTTCATTTTTTTGCATTACATTTATTGGAAGGCATTTGTACGACTGGAGCTGCTTCAAAAGAATACCATCAGGGGATTTGAATATGAAACTATCATTGGTTGGCTAACATACTTACTGAATGGCCAATTTAGATAAATAGTTTGAGATTTAGCAAAATGCATTTATTTGCTGAGAGTTACTTTGTATGTATGTATGTAAGTTGTTGTAAGTATGATAGCACTCTCGTTTCGGTCAGTTAGCTTAGCTTAGCATAAAGACTGGAAATAAGGGGAAACAGCTAGTCTGCCTCTGTCAAAGGTCAAAGGTAACAAAAAAAAAGAAACGAACAGAAAAATCTGTGCACCAGCACCTATAAAACCTGATTTCTGGGAGGGCGCATGACAAAAACGACAATTCTTCGACAGAAAATAGTGTTACTCAAGCTTAGTGTTCATGTGTTGCAGACGGCATCACAAGCAAGCAGCCAGAAGTATACATATACTGTTTGGATGAAATTACATACTGTAACCAGGTGCAGTCAGCGTGGTTGTCATAAGGTGGAGCTTGTGTAGGTCAAGCTTGCAAAGCCGGGAAGTGGCACGAGCCCTCGCTTCCACAAGTCCTATAGAGGATAGCTCCTGGTTACCATGGAGACGACCAAATCCTTTGGCTGCAAGCACACATGTATCTCATATATGTAATTTATTTGATCTGCAAATGTTACTGTCCAGGTTAGATTTGGTTTGTTTTTCTATTTATTAAACATATACTAAGCTTAGCTATCTGTCTGTTGGTGAGCTCCATATTTAATGAAAATGTTAGTGATCGATTCTCTCATGTCACATCTCAAGAGCTTGACTTACTGTTTCCTTTGTATCCGACAGAGCGGCAAGAAACCAAAAAGGTGAGCAGGAGGAAAGTGTTTTGCCAGATCACGCAGCATCTTCTGGAAAACCATGAAATGTGGAAAAGAGTCATTGCTGCAGAAGCCCAGGAGGAGGCCCAGAAAGAGGAGCCGAACTGCATGAGCACCACCGACCCAATAACAGCCATTCACGAGGAAGAGGAGGAGCAAGCAAGCAAAGAAGAGGAGGAGGAGTCGACCGACGGCCTCGACGAGAGGGAGGAGATGCCGGCTCTAGAAGAAGAGGAAATCCTTCAGCAGTCAGAGACTTCGGGGGAAAAACAGGAGGAACCAGAGTGATATTCTGAACTTTGATCACCTCTTAAACCAGGAATCTGAACGTTGTCTAAAACTGTTTGTTTCTTTCCTAACTGATATGGTAGCCAGCACATCACTTTCGACACAACACTGTAGAAGATGTTTTGGGTAATATGTGCCTAACAAAAACTGGGTTCGAGG
>OMLP01006970.1:2683-28275 GCA_900302685.1 Spondyliosoma cantharus | reverse complement strand
GGAGAGAGAGATATATCTGTGCCTGTGATTGAACATGACCGCTGGTGGCATCTACTCATAAAGATAATGGTGATTGAGGTGTGTGAGTGTGTGTGTGTGTGTGTGTGTGTGTGTGTGTGTGTGTGTGTGTGTGTGTGTGTGTAGGGGGGAAGAGGGTGGAGGGGTGTAATGTCAAGCTTTCTGCACTGACTTACTCCCTGGAGGGAAATGCTAACCATGTCTGATTGTGTTGTCCCCTGCCGTGAGCTGCCCCATATAGGCACAATGAGACCCGATGGTCAGCCCAGTCACCAGGATACAATATTAGTAATTAACGTTACTGTAAAACAAAGATGCATCCCAGGTTTAAATCTGTACCAGATGTGTCATATCATGTGAACATATGGTTATTAGCGGAATTTCACCACAAAAGGGTGTGGGGAGGGAGGTGGTGTTATTACAGGCTACAAGGCTGCTCAATGGGTGACCGCAGTTCAGGTTTGTGAGGACATTTCGGACCATCTCCAGGTGTTTTTTGGGGCAACCAAAACCAGGTGTTTTTCACGGGTGTCAGGTTTTTACACAAAGAGGACCTAAACGCAACACAAAGAGGCAGACAGGTGACGAAACGAAAAAAGAAACGTACATTTTTAACTTCTCTGCATACAGAATTGTACTTTGCTGACAATTATTGGGGTAATTTGGTTGCCGGGTTTGGAAAGAAAGGATGTCTGGATACGGGGCGGGTTCAGTCACGTTTGGTCACGTGTCAATTAACATGGTGCTTTCAAGTTCTCTCCATTGATAGGTTATAATATATATGTATACTTTTTTTAATATCTACTATATGTGCAGAGAACAATACCTTTGCAACCATCGTAACAGCTGTGTGACCGGACATCAAAAACAGAACGCCTGTCGAGTTCGGGTTGGACTCGGGTTCTACTCTCTCAGACAAGAAAAATGAGTAAATAGACTTTTGTGTGCTGACCCGTCAGCCATAACAACTTTATAAGGTGATAGATAATATGTCAGTGTTGTATTTACAACTTGTTCCAGCAAAATAAAATATTGCTATAAAATCACTGTGTCAGCGTCGTTAAAAAAAAAAAAATCTTTGCATAGTCTTCTCGCATTTGTACCGTCTCCGTCTCTTGTCTCTTGTTTCAGACACACAAAAGCTCACATCAGGAGGTTTAATGACCTGAGGAGCGTCAGGAGGATCAGTGATATCAAAGCTGGAGCCATGTCATGCTGCTGGAAAAACCATTAGAGCCACACACTGCTGAAGGTAAGCAGCTATAAAGGGAGCAGGTTCGGATCAATTCAGGCAGCACTCATGTTGCGAGGCACTTTTTTTCATCTAACAAAAGTTTGACTCACCTGATTCACACACATTTTCTATTCTAAGTGGTCATTTAATCTGATATCGAGCTGTCAAAACAGTGACTGAATAAGTGAAAACACTTATCAGAAGAGGAGATAAAGAGCATTTCCAACAGGTTTCAGTCTACAGTGTCAGTGTTGAAACCTTTCTGTATTTGGTTTTCAGCTACTTTAACCATCCTATTAAAAACAGCTTCAAGTATGACCTATTTCTGGGTGAATTTTTTTTTTGTACTACACACAAATAAAAAGGTCTCAGCGTGATCAAAAGGCAAAAAAAAACAGTCGTATTGGATTTTCTAGCCACAAGCGATGATAGCTTCACGTCATTCTTTATTAAATTCAATATCTGCGATACACTTTATTCCAAAATAATGTCATTTGTTTCCATAAAACTCTAAGACAGTTCGAACTGCCTTGGCAACAACTTCATCACAGCATTGTTTTAGAAAAACAAGGTTTTATGAGTCGGTTTTAGCATAATAAACCTGTTCAAATGTTTTCCAGTGTTTGAGAAATTTATGATATTTTTGATGTGTAGGAGGTTTCTACAAGTACGGACAGATGGTTTGTTGCATCTGTGCAGCAGCTTTGTGATCTGGTTGCTTCTTTTTATCTGTTCTTTGGTGGAACTTTTTGTCTTAGTTTGGATGTGGGCATGACATTTAAGCCCGACAGAGAACTTCTCTATTATTCTAAAAACATGTTTTTGCAATAGGATGTGATTATAAGTTGGTTAATGGATAAGTTATGATAAGTTATAAACATGTGCTGGATCCAACTTATTAAATGTGAGTATTTGATGCTTTTCTTTGTCATTTATGATCATAAATGAGGAGTCTTTGGGTTTTGGACTGTTGGATGGCCAAAAAAGCATTTTTGTTATTGGTTTCATACTCAGGAAAATGGTTATATGTAAAAGATTATATAGAATTAGATAGTAATTACTCTAAGCACAAGAAAATCTGACGAGATGGTTCAGTACATCTGTCCATGTGCTGAAACACAAGTAAGAAAACAAGTAATGGGAAAAAGGAATTCAGAAAACAAAAGAAAAAAGCAAATTAATCACAAAACAATAACAAATAAAAGAAAAAATAAGTTTAAAGATGCCATTCTGGACTCTGGACTGATCAGCATTTTTTTCCTCACATTTTATAGATTAAGTGATTTGTTTAAAAAATCATTAGATGCAGCTCTAGACATCACACATCTTTAGAAAGTGAGCATCGTTACAGTAAGCGCCCGAATCAATAAAGGTGAGCAGAGTGCAGGGTCTTGTGCAAAGTACCCTAACCCCCCCACACACACACACAAACACACACACACACACAGACACACACACACTGACACACACTCTCTCACGCACCTAAAAATGTCTGTCTTGATTGTAATAAGGCCTCTGAGGGAATACCTCTTTGAAATAAATGCTAAAGACACATGTTCTTTTACCTCCAATCAACCTGAAACACACACTGAGCCTGAGAAAACATTATCAAGGTCCTACAAAAACACAAATACTCTCACATCTGCAGAAAACAGTGCCTCCTAATATTTGAACTAGGAGACCAAACTAAAGTCCAGGGGCTCCTGTAAACTATAGACTAATTTATTGCCATGTGGTAACAAAAACTCTGCTGTCTGCACTCAGGTGTTGAAAAGCCTCAGACTGATACAGAAACACACACGCAGTCTGGAGCTGGTGGCTGCGGCTGCTGCTGTTGGAACGGCGAACGGATTACTTACAGAAAACCTATAATCTATCTGGCAACCAGTGGTGTAGGTGTGTGCGTGTCCGTGTGGTATAGCCTAGCAGCAGTAGGCCAAAGCAGTGAAATCAGACTGTCTGCATCTCCTTCTACTGTAATTTTCCTTAAATAGCAGTGATGTCATGTGAGCAGTAGCGTGCTTCTGGCGGCTGTGGGCAGCAGCGCTCCTGGCCATGTTTGTCTAGTAAGGCTATGCTGCTGGGGCTGCTGGTGGAGGGCCAGGCATGGGGCCAGCGGTGGCCGATGATAATAGAGGGGAAGTGGATGTGGTGGGTTTAATCACACACTCTGAGGGGAGAGCACAACGTCTCTACTGCTGACTGATGGCTGCTTCGCTTTTTACATGATGTGGCCCATTTTTCCATTGTACTGTCTTTAAACTGATGCTGTTGTGTCTGTCTGTTTTCTCACTCCCCAAGAATGTACTAGCTTTATTAGGTTAGACAATATTCAATTGTACGACCAAATCATTAATCTGTCCGTTATGCTCCACTGTGCTCACCAGCGAGCCCCCACATATAGGTCCAAAATGAAAGCCGCTTCTTACCACAGATATTTGTTGATGGGTGACGACCTTTTACAACTGTAGTAATTATTACAGCAGCAAAAGAGCGAGTGAGAAGAAGTAGTATAAATAGTCCTTATAGGGAGGAGGTTGAGGATGGATGGTTGGGTTAAACAAGAACAGAACTTTCATTTACAAGACTGCTGTTTGTGTCCAACTTGTAACCAGAAGTCAACCATGAGTTCCTTTAACATGATATCATAACATAAGTAACGTTACGTACATAAGGTAACGTAAGTAACTTCTGTAACATAGGTACGTAACAGAAGTTACATATATTTGAACCCAAATCGCGTTGTTTTCCTAAACCTAACCAAGTAGTTTTATGTCTACACCGAATCGAGTAGTTTTAGTGACTAAACCTCAGGTGGTCAGGTACATGTTTCGCTGTTACACTGCAACAGCTGTGTGTTGTTTTGGTAGATGCTGAAAATCGACCTATTGAGTCATTTAGGTATGCGTGTGTCAAAAAACCCGACTGTACTCGGCACCAAAAAGCACACACAAGTTAGCAAGTCATTGGTGAACATAGCTGAGTATTTAGCAGCTAAAGAGCCGCAGGATATTTCCCTCAGAAGTTGGTAGAGGCCAAAAACAGAGTTAAAGGAGAGTAAAAATTGTACCTAGATTCGTCAGGTGGCCAGAAACATGACTCAAAATAGACAATAATGTTGTTCTGTAGCTGCTGGATGAGTAATTCAGCAACCATTTGCTAACATGTTCACCTCATCAACATAAAGGGTGATGACATGACGATGTTTGGTGGAGTGTTATTGGAGATATTCGTCATCAGTTGCCATCGTTTTGTGCCTCTCATATCTCTGCGTATTTATTCGTTGTATTTGCTGCGGCTCTTCTTTCCTCTTTCAATTAAAGACATCTTAATAACGTCTGTTTTCTGCTTCTGTCGTTCTCTCTGTTTGTCTTCGTCTCTTTTCCGTCTTTTCCTCTTCATCTTTCCCTTTGACAGCATCGCAGGGTGTCATGTGTCTTTTAGCTCAGACTCTTATTCATCACAGCCTGTTGAAGAGCCCGCTGAGGAAACCAGTGTGGCGTTACACCAAGCCAGTGGTCTGGTCAAAGGCAACCGCATGTGTTCCTAACAGCCCTCCACGGACACACACACACACACACACACACACACACACACACAGTCTTAGTTTGACACAGTCCAGATCACAGGGAAGAGGAGTTGTGGCTTTGGACCGGTGTGGTTGAGGAGCACTGCCCGGAGTGAGCTCAGGTGTTCTGCCCCGAGGTGAGCCGCTCAAATGTCAGAGAAAGTTAGAACATTTCCTCCAGATAACAATCAGACATTTTGTAAGTTAGTTTATGCAAATGAAGGAAGGCGTAAGTAGCAGCAGCTGTGACTTTTTGCCCCCTTGTACAAGCAAACAGTCACACCAGGATCTCACTGAGGTTTGTGGTGATTACGGAGGCTCAGAGAGGCAGAATGTGCAGCGGCTTTCCAAAGAACTTTGGATGAAATTTGTGACCTTTAGAAACGATTTGCTGAGTTATACACAGTGTTGACTATTAAGTAGATTTGCACAGGAGCGTGTTGGTCGAAGCCACAGTTTGAATTTATTTGACTTGAGCTTGTAAGTGGGGCAATCATGAAAAAAAAAAAAAAACTTGCATGACTTCCTTTAATTTGACCATTTTTCCAAAAAGCATTTTGCAAGGCTTGATTGAAATTATGTTAGAACCTGACAGCTACGAGATTGGTGGAAGTGGTAATTACAAAAAGCTTTGTGTGACAATTTGTGGTTTCAGTGCAATACAAAGACCGAGCAGAGGAGAAGATAGAACACTGCGATTCATGGAAAACGTGTCGCAAAATGAAAATTGCTGCTTCTGCAGTTGCCCATATCTCAGTAAATGGCAACCGCCGTTCAGTGCTCAGCGTTTTGGTGCCACCGGTTTAATGGGCCACAGAAACGAGCTTTAAAAAGCACAGCAGCACACAAAGCAAAGGTCCATTTCACAATAAAAACAAAAAGTGGCTATAAAAACATACTGGAATGATGTTTTCTGTCTGAGCTTTTTATTTATAGCAGTAGTATTGCATGACCACATAAATTGGATGGATAGAGGGACAGATATGGACGGACGGGGATTACGACTGAATTAAAAACAGGCTTGCGTGCCGTGTTCTGCTTCGCGCGCTCAGTAAAAGTCGGGACGACAAGCACACGGGAAACAAACAAAACGGAAGAAACAGACATACTGACTATAACCAGTAACCAAGAACAATTTTGAGGTTCTTGTACTTTACTTGAGTATTTCCTTTTTCTGCCACTCCACTACAGTTTGGGATCGCATTTTTGATGACTTATCTGATAAATTTAATTACCTGTCGCCAATTGAGTGCTGCATCGGACCAATCAGCGAATTTCTTTTTTTAAATGTATTCTAAATGTATTATATTGGCAAATAGATTAAAGGCACTGATTCTGCCAGTTCCCTGACCAATAGCATGCAGCATCAATGTAAATATGGACTTTTACCTGTACTTTCTTTTGGGTACTTTTTACAACAGTGTGGCTAACTAAAGGGAGATAACGTACAGACCTTAGTGATAGCGGTGGCGCATGCTTGTCCCCAGATCTCTATCAGCTGCTGTTGCCCAAACCGGTAGTCCCTCAGTAGCTCTGTCTCGATGGCTGCTGCCTCCCCTTTACTGTCAAACACAGAAGAAAAAAAAAACACAGGTTAGCAAGAGAGGTGTTAGTTCATCATCATCGTCGTTGTCGTCGTCAATAAAAACATCCTGACAGAATGTGGAACCGCGTTGCAATATTGAAATGTGCTCCACGAAATCCTCAAGAGCTCATTAAAAAGCTTCACGCGTAAGTCATCGTGCAGCCCACCAGCAGATGCGCTCTGAATTTAAACTATCTGTGATGTGAATCGAAATGTCACCTCTGCTTTAATGTACTGTACAAATACACACGCAGACAGCAGGCATTTACAAGGCAACGTTTGTTTGTTTTTTACGCGGCAGAGAAATGACACTTAATTGAGTAGCTCTATAAACAACGCTTTGACTCATGACACACTAATAAGGTATTTTCAACACGGCTAAATTGGTCTGCTTACATGCTTAGGCGGTTGTCTCGTGTCTGTGAGCCTCCGGTAGGTTTTTAAGACCCTCTATATGTCAACGTGTGCTCATAACAAACCTTAACAGCTTCTGGGAAACATGAAACTCAAAACAGAACATGTGGCTGATGAACTGACCATGTGGCCTTTTTTTGCAGACGCTCACGTACGTCAAGTTTATGCCTGTGTGTACGCGAACACAACCCGACGTTAATGTGGATTTCTGACTTACTCATCGTATTTTGCAATCTAATGTTGTGACACGTGTTTGTGCTTTGCTTCCTGTGGCGCCTCTCTGCAGGGTGACAGTGTGACTAATGCTGCATTAATGGAGCCTGTTGCTGCTGCTTTTAGCGTGGAGGTGTGTGTGTGTTGCAAATGGCAATGGTAGGACTGCACAGTTAGCGGGCAGGTGACACAGCCACAGCCACAGTGGGAATGAAGAGCAGGAGCAGGCCGAGCTGAAATAATAATTTAAAAAATCTGCATTTGGGATCTGATTCTGGAGCGACAGATGCATCCCTTTTACTCTACAGACACCTGGTGGTCCTCCTTCGGTACTGCAGCTCGATGAGAAAACCTGGATGATGACACAATTACTTTCAGGTAGAAACTGGGCTTCTTTCCAATTTTCTGTGCCTCTCAGAGAGGTGTGAGAAAGCTCTGCAGCAGACAGAGTAAGAGTTCACTCATTAAAGATCATTTATCAGGCGGTGACAGACCAAAATCAGCAGATGAGAGAACGATCAATGCACAAAATCAACATCGCACATCTGATGACTACCTATAGGGTCACTCGCCGTCAAATCTTTTCTTCGTCAGACAGATCAAGAGCTCTTTGCATGAGTCGATGAGGGTCACTCCCTCTAGTTACGTCATGTGAAAAAGATGACCGGGAGTCATGCAAAAATAACAGCCCAGATGTCATCACGTAGAATTCATTGTTGTGTTCATGGTTACGAATGGATTCGTAACAGCAGAGATTCAGACGTGCACACGGATAAGGAGCGCGCCCACACAGAGGATCATTTTTAGAGAATTAAAATGTTCAATAATCACTGTCGCTGTAATGGATGGAAGAATTTGGTTCCTTTGTGTGGTAATAATGCTGTATTATGCCACTGTCTCGCATTTATCCTCTTTCCCAGGCAGAAACACACAAAAAAAACACTTCTGCTATTGCTCTCTTTATGCTGAACAATTACAGTGAAGGACTGAGTCTGAAACTCCGGGTTTCCCTGTCGAAGAGAGAGAGAGACAGAGAGAGAGAGAGAGAGAGAGAGAGAGAGAGAGATGCATCTTTCAAGATGTGCACACATGCATTCATCCTGTTTGTTTCGTCTCTATTCTCTGTGCTGGCAGTGTGACTAATGCCAAGCCTGCTTGTGTTTCCTTTTAGGTTCTTTTAAGACACAGCAGTGTATGTGTGTGTTTCTGTGTGTGTGTTTGTGTGTCAGCAATCCAGTGTATCCAAGTGGGGTTTCTGGCATTTACCTGAGCCAGTGGAGCGGCAGCAGCTGTCACCCACGGCTCACCTCAGGGATGTTTCCTGAGTCACTGTGACAAGATGATCTTTGGAAAGTTCACCTCGGTCCGCGGCGTCCGCTCTGGTGCTTGCTGGCAGCCGGCAGCACCCAGAGCTTCTTTAAGGGGTTTTAATTGAGACGAATTGATTCCGTGAGACAGTGGGGGGCGAAAGTTGAATTTTTGTTAAAGGAGACATATTATTTTTTCCTTCCCTTCAGTGTTTTATATCAGTTCTTGTGCATGCAAAAGGCCTTGAAAGTTTAAAAAGCCCAAAATATGTATCAATGGGAGCTCCACTCCACCCACAGATAACCCTGCTCCTGAAACACCTCGTCAGTACTCCCGCCTTTAATTCAGTGACTTTGTGACATCACGCTACGTCACAGTGTCACATTTTCATAGTTTATGTATAGCGACTAGTTTGTTGCCTGTGTGAATCCAGTGCTGCAGACAGTGTGAGAAAAACAATGTATTTCCTGGGAATTAAAGCACGTAAACCTTTTTCCAAATCATGAACCTGAAAATGAGCAAAATATGTCTCCTTTAAAATCCCAAATCTGTGGCGCTGCTGTTGTGGAGAATTCTGAGCCCAGAGCTGACGATCACAGCAACAGTGTAGCTGCTGAACAGTCAGTCACATTTGATCTTGAAACAGTACACAACAGAGCAGTGATGTGGGCGTACAGCTCTCCACAGCTGCCAGTGTTAGCAGAGAGGCTCGACCACAAGGGAGCAGCACACAGCGCTCAGGACGAACTAAAAGCAGATGGCTGTTTCATGCCACATTCTCAATGTCTTTTCAATTTTCCAGCGCTCGCCATGCTAATTATCAATCTTAATCAAGCATTTATGTTCCGGAAACTACTCACGGACACTGGAAAACCCTATGCAGCCATTCAATTTTTGTATCTTTACCTTACTGAAAGCTTCAACACTAATTTTCTTCTGAAAGAAAAACAGGTATGCAGATACAATCGTGACCTTGACTTGAAAGAATGCACGTGTAGGTGTGTGGGTGTGAGCATGTGTAGTGCAGCTGCAGATATAGAAAAAACATTTTGACTGCAAGCTTCTGTTGCACCTGTAGCCCCAGCTGTGCAGCCGCCGTCAGCCTCTCCCCGGAGAGAGACTTGATTTCCCCATGCTGAGCCTGATGTGCTCCTGCGGTGAGTCACCTTCGTTGTAGCACTGTTCGACTGTGATCGCAACCTGCTTAATAAGTCTGTTTACCTTTACACCTGAGGTAAGGTAAAATGTAACTGAAATGGCCCCTGTTGGGGAAATGGGGATACAGCGGGAGCAAATAATGGGAGCATGTACAGCAAAGATGAGCCAGGTTACATTAAGTTACATTAACATTAATATTAATTGTCCACACAGGAATAAATTATTATGTGTGAATGAAAGTGTGGCAAGCGCAAGAGTATGAATTAATAATGTGCTGAGCCAGTTCTCAGCATTGTTGCAACCAGCACATTTTATATGTACATGGCAACATACCATGTAGGGCAATTTCTGTGAACAGCCAAGCAGCAGATACAATGAAAGCAAAGTAGCACATGAACATGCTAAATTTATCCTGAAACATCAGCCAATGATGAACAACGTGTTGCTGCATATAGGCTGCAGCTGTGAAGCACCCCTGTCTCATATGAGAGATGAGAACTCTGCTGAAAATCACAAGGGTTTCTATTTTGCTAACGCTGACGGACTGAAATAGCCACATTTTCCACCCCCTTCCTCTCACTTTGCCTAATTTCCACCTTTCCAGCGTGATCTGCTGGTGAGATACGGCGCGTGATTAAAAATAACTGAAAGTGTTGTCGACATCTTTTCGAGCTGTAGTTCTATATTGCTTGCCAGGGAGAGCTCTGTGACATGAAGCACAAACAGACAGATACTGTGGCGGAACTAGAGAGCCGTTTGTGTGTATTACACAAGCTTTTAGTTGAAAGAGGTAGAAAACGGGTCAGTTTCATACCCGCTTCCTATGTTCCTCTATTCTGTTTAAGGTTCATTAACTGGAAAGTAGGGCAACTCAATTTATGTGAATTGCTAACATTAAAATAATCTCTGCTCCCAGCTGTCTTTCGGGTGGACAAACTGTTAAACCAAACTCCATTCTAAAAACTGATGTTTTAAAGGACCGTATTTGTTTTTCGAAGCGAAAGCAGCAAATGTAGTTACATCATCAGAAAGACTCTTCTCTGATTCTCTTAAGGAACAATCGGCTCTCACATCATAAACTCAGTTATATTATTTACATAAGTTATATTATTAATATAACCGAGTTTGTGTTTTTTTTTTTATTGTTTGACATGCAACATGCAACACAGCAGCTTTTAATCTAGTATTTTCTATTTGATGCGGGCACTTTCAAAGCGTTTGGATTCATCCAAATGGGGCGCCTGATCATTCTGGCAACTCCC
This sequence comes from Spondyliosoma cantharus, assembly GCA_900302685.1. Classification (NCBI taxonomy): domain Eukaryota; kingdom Metazoa; phylum Chordata; class Actinopteri; order Spariformes; family Sparidae; genus Spondyliosoma; species Spondyliosoma cantharus. Next base: position 17,515 of record OMLP01006970.1, on the reverse strand, counting down.
TCTGTAGTTACTTTCATGAAGACATGAAGAAGACGACTGTTTTCCTGCAAGACAATATAGCATATATAAACATAGTTATCACTGATTTTTTTTTTTTAACTCAAATCTTTATGAATGTTTTGCAATTTTGTTATTATTATCATTATTATTATTTTGAACTTTTTCTTCTTTTTTTGTGTCATTGTGTTTTTCACAGTTAAAATTGTTCACAGCTCCATGGTATTGGTGCAACATCTTTTTTTTCATTTACCCACATGATGTTTCACCCTCCTCATCACCAGCTCTGCCTCATAAAATGTGATCGTACACAGCCCGGCTGCTCCCTGCTCCAGATTTATTGTTGTGTAACTAACTAAGCTGCCCCCACTGGTAAAAAGGCCATTTTGTGAGGATGGCTGCTCCGCTCAGTTAAAGAGCAGGTAATAATTAATCAGATTCCTGCCTGAGAGAGGACAGAAACAATAAAAACACGGTGCTCATTTGGTGCACAGCCCTCTTCCCCGTCCTCCTCTCTCTGTCATTATCTGTCCACCTCCGGCTTCATCTAACACTCCACAGCTGTCAATGATGCTCCAGGCCTTTGTTAAACACAAATAAAGTACCACATCAAATAACATGTCAATAAGGAGAAAAACACACTGCCCTCTTTAAAGTACAAATCTGTCACATTTCCATATATATTAACATCCACTTTGTTGCCGCCTATCACAGAAATGATTGAGCCCAAACACAGGACAGCGAGGGCTTTTGTTGCTGCATGTATTATCTCACCAAATGCATCTGTGTACGCTATACACAAATATATGTATATGGTACGAAAGTGTAGCTGCAGCTTCATCTAAGACTTTCTTGATTTGGCTCCATTTTCCCCTTTCCATTTCCAGGCTTTATCTCCTTCTCCGTCGCTCAGCGAGACAGAGGGTGGCCCTATTCTGGCCACCCTCTGTCTCACCCCATCACAGTGCTGTGATGAAGGTCCGCACTTCACTGAACCAGAGTGATGGCAGATGTGTGTGTGTGTGTGTGTGTGTGTGTGTGTGTGTGTGTGTGTGTGTGTGCGTGTGTGCGTGTGTGTGTGTGGTGACAGCAACAGACACGCACAGTGAGAGAGAAAACAGAGACTAGAGAGAGCACATGGGAGATGACTCATGACGGCTGATTCAATTTGTTGTTTTGAAATACACAGGTTTTTAACCTGAGGAATGCCTTTAGAAGAATACTACAGAATACCACCATATATACTATTACTATCATTACCCAGGCCTGTCTTTAATCATGGCACTGAAGATAATACTCAGCCTTGTCGAGCTAAAAGGTTACGTTCACGATATTGGCGTCATGTTAACGGGCGTGTTATAAGTTGTACTATGTTGCTGAAGGAACGGCTCCCCCTGCCATTTTAATGAGACGAACGGTTGACTTTCCCAGGTGTGCATCTAATTTAACATGTGTCATCTCAGGACACCTTTCATCGTCACTCTCACCTCCTGGAGGCTCGCTCCAGGAGGTCCTGCAGCATCGAGCTGAGAGACGGTGTAGAAGGGGAAAGGTGGAGGCGTGGAGGGCAGCAGAGAAACGCAGGAGGGTTTGGATCCAGACTGAGAATGAAAATGAGATCGAAATTGAAAATGACTTTAAAAGGCGGCGACGGGGAGACCCGTAGAGAGTGGCGCACCAGAGGATCTCCTGACTAGGAATGCCTGCAGTGACACGGACACGCACTATTTCAGTCTTCAAAAAGAAAAACAATGCAACAACTCAAATAAATTAACAAGAATCCAGCCGTTATGTAAGCGCGTCTCGAATGAAGACTCAGTGCCCTACAGTAAGCTATATGAGATTACGTCTGAGTGTGTAGGTGGGTGTAGTAGTGTTTGCCGAGACTCTCTGAGCACATGCGCAATTCGGCTGGATGTGTAGCATTTTATAGCCGAAGTTACTCCGGCTAAGAGACAGCAAAAGGGTTAAAGGTGGAGGTGTGGAGGGCAGCTGAGAGAAATGCCGGAGGGTTCAGCTCCAAATTGAGAATGAAATTGGAAATGTTTTTAAAAAGGCAGCTATGGGGACCCCCCTGCAGAGGGAGGCACATCAGAGGATTTTCTGACAAGAAGTGTGTGTGCAATGACATGGACATGTGTCTGTGTTCGCAAGGAAAAAAACAATGCAGCAACTCAAATTTAGAATGCAAATGAGCTTCAAGACAAAAAACACTTCAACAGGAATGGAATAAATTAAAGAATCATTACATAAGCACGTCTCAAATGGAAAAACCAGTGCCCCACAGTTCATGAGATTATGTCGGAGTGTGTAGGTGGGTTTGTCAGTGTTCGCCAACAGCATATGCAGTTTTGGGTGATGATTTATCGAGCACCTGGCTGGATGTGCGGCATTTTCTCGCTGGATTGATTAGAACGACCCCATAGCCAATATCAGGAGCATCCAAACTCACATCTCTAGATAGCATAAAGCATAAAGATATACATTATTTTTCCCTCTGCATAATTTGATGATGGGCAGGAGGATCAGGTGCCGCAGTGGCGGGAGTGTCTCATAAACAGCCTCAGCTGGCAGACAGGAGCTGGCCTTGTGCCTCCATATGTTCCCGTTCTAACTGCCCAGCGTGAGCCCATTCATGCTGCTCAATTCTTATTTAATCAGGATGGCATGATTCACTTTGTTTCAAGACTCCTCGGGCAATAATTCAGGGGACTGGCTGTATGTATGATGAGCTCGTGAGATAGAAACAGACACAGCCACATCAATGCGACCGTCTCCCGCAGCATCATTCTTTCAAATCAGGCCTTAATCCGTTTAGCCGTCCACTCATGTTCCTCATATCCGGTGCGACGAGACAGACATTCTTTAGATGATCCCAATCAGTGGCTCCTGCATTTGCTCTCATAACTCGTTTTGTTTCCCTTCTCAGCAGCCGCGGCCCTGTCGACATACAGTGATGAACATGCATCATATTCATCTAAAAAGCCACAGGTGTCAGCGAGCTCAATTCTGTCGCATTTCCTGTGCTCTCATGGGCTAAAAATGTCCCTCCATCAGGAGTCAGGTCTACTAATCCCCCATTTTAAGGTGTCAGGTGATCTGAAAAGGAGAAGGGCTTTTATCTAGTTGGAGGAGCACATGACACACATGAGCGAGGGCACAACGGGGTTACATCGCGCTCCCCTCCGGTGGTCTTTAAGCCTTTCACCTACTGATCCAGAATATCCATTTATAACCTCTGCCTGTGTTTTAAACCCAGCTCCCTCAGTCTGAAGCGGGAGGCCATCCGTATCGCAAACTACGAGCCATGTGTTGTCACATCGGATTCATATCCACTGAGCCGGGGATTTTGTCCTCCAGGTACCGGAGGCAGAGCAGGATGGCCAACGCCGTTTATGAAGCTGCTGGCCAGGACACGACAGACTGATGACCCATCTGTGTTACAAAGTGAGCTCAGGTTTAGGGACAATGTATCTGCTGCCCTCTGCTTCAGGGGGAAAAGCTCGTCTTTGAAGGGAGATTCGTTGTTGTCTCTTTGTTTCTTTGCAGCCAGCAGCAGAAGAAAGAGGGAAGGGTGACCTCATTTCCCTTCCTGGTGTGCGCCTAACATGAACAATGTGGTCGTGTGCATCAATTATCACCTTTAAATGTGTTTAGAGTTCGATTTTGGTAAGACTCTCAATTGATTTTTCCCGTCTGGATGGAATCGATCGATCAGAGATGGATTTTAGCGCCGGGGTTCAACAGGACCTTTAACTCCCCTTCTTCCTTTTTTTTCCCTGCAGTTTCCCCTGTCGAACCAATCTGATGCCCATTTCCCCGGCACAGCAGTCGTCGTCACTGCCACCGTGATGCTTCTTTTTCACCTGATACTGAAAAATTTCGCGGCTCATGAAATGCTCACAACTCCACATCCAAGTGCAACCAGACTATTGTGTTCGTGGCAAAAAAAGCCAGAATGATTTTTCTACCAGAAGAGCAGAAGAAATGAAAGCAGCTTATTACGATCCATATTTCAGTTTTGTTGTGACCTCCAGCAGCTGTACTAATTATTGTGGCTGCAGAGCAAAAAAGTCTGTACAGGGAGGAGGTCAGGTGATGGACAGTTGGGTTAAAGAAGCTCAAGATTTTTATTCAGGATGACGCTGTTCATGTCCAGCGTGAAACTTGAAGTCAACAGTGAGTTCTTTTTTTTTTGTTGCAAACAACTTGATGGTAGTTAACTATACTCATCATTGTGTTTCACATGTTGCCATTTTTGTCGAGCCAACCACTCAAAACAAACCACTCAAACTCCATGCAATTTTGGGTCACAAAGGAAAAAGAAACCCTGAATGTATTAGGTGTTCATTTGCTATAAGTATTGATAATTGCTGAAAGAAGTTGTTGCACCTATTTTAGAAGCTACCTGGCAAACTGGGTAATCCTGCTCGGCGTAACACCCCCACCTGTCGCTAGTTTCTGGGAGGCAGCTGATGGACACCGCATCCAAAACCACACCTAACATTCTTCAACGAACAGTGGAGTTTCATTATTTTACTTTGTGACATGAGAACAAGTGGCCATGTATTGCAATCAGCTCAGTTAAGTGCCGCATTGTGACTGTTTCATGAGATATTTTCTTCTAACTTTGTATCAAATGAAAATTGTAAGCTGACATTTTTAACGTTTAATGTTTTAAATGACTCTTTCAAAGTAGCTTTAATTAGCCCAACTTGATTTCTCCCCAGGGTGGTATCTGTACTTCAACTTCCCTCAGGGTGAAGTAATTGGTAGCTTACAAAGCTGTGCTTTCAAAGTAGCTTCCACAACACTGCACAGAGCCACATTTAGCCATCCAGCTGGAGTTATGTGGCCGAGTGGCATTGGATGAATCAGACCTCGACGTGCGGCGATCATCGTGAGTGCCGACTGTTGTAGCAAACAATCTACTTGAGGCCGGTCTTGAATGTTGGCAGAAAAATGCCATTTTCGGACCTGTAATTGGATGCTCGCAGCAATCACAACATGGTGGAGGAATGGGGTCTTGAACACAGAGCGACGCGGTACAAACTGTGGGACCGTGATGAGAGTGAGAAATGAGAAAAAAGCGGTTGTAAGAGGGAGAGAGGTCTAAACTGTTGTGGCTACATAATGAAAATAAGTGAAGGATGGATGGATAAGGCGGAGACGCAGCAGACAGAGGGGAACAGAGGAGGAGGAGGAGGTGACACGGCATAATTAGACCCGCTGCCACCGGCGATACCGAGAGACAAAGAAGGAGTCAGACTAATAAAACCCTGCCACGAGGAGGACAATTTCCTCCCAGCCCTTCTCTCTGCTGCATGTGGCAAGATAAATACTTTTCTTCGGGCTGTAAACTAAAAAACCACAGTGCTTGCACCGTGGCAGCATAGAGACAGTGTTTAATCGGAGTCAGCGATCTGTCATTACGTGGCTAATTGACGAGACCACTGAAACCAGCTCGAAGCGGAGAACACGATGTTTGTTGTATTTCAGGTCCGGCTGCAATCCCATGAGGCCTGATGTGGCTCCAGATGTCACGGCTGGTTAGCTTCAGGACACAGTGTAACAGAGTGGGGAAAAATATACCACGAGGACACACGGGGGGGGAGAGGGCAGGATATAAAAAGATAGGAGAGAAGGACATGGAGTATACATGTAAAACAACAACAAAGTAACATGTACAGAAAGAACCGATTACTATAGGTTCAGTACTAACAAGGATCCCGACCGGGCTGCTTATTACAAACTATTACAAAATATGGAATCATGCATAACATTCACATTTAAAGGAGATTAATGCTTCGTACTGTGATTTAAATGTGCTGAAAAGCTGCAATCAAGTCAGTGAATTCCAACATCCAATATCCTGCTGATGAGGCCTCAACACTGATTTCTCCGGGGAGGAACATTTAAAGGCAAGCCTTGCAATTTATTTGCCGTGCCAATGCAGGGTTTTCACTTTAATTCTTATCAGACGCTGCCAGGATCGAGCTGAGGGTGAGATATTACAAGAAACGGTAAGAATATCTATATCTATTTCGAATATTTACATAATCAACATTATCGAGGCATCGCTCGACTTTTTGGTTTTACGGCCCACAGCTTTGCTCTTTCGGGTCACCCTCGCTGTTCTCATCAGCGTCGTTTTCAGCCCAAGACGGCTGTTTTTTGTGAACACAGCAGAACAGAGATGTACATATAAACAGTGCAGGCAGAACACCAGGGCCACCATGAGGTGGGGGGACCGCACAGAAAGCGGGCCCCTCATCAATTAGAACGTGTGTCTACAGAAAAACCCACTGTGATTAATCGAGGGAACCATTTTCCGATGTGACCGGACATTATAATATAGAGTAAGAAGCTGAGCGCATCTGCAGGCCAAGCAGTTAGAAAGAGCTGTCAAGAGAGACACAAGAGAGACGAACCGGAGGAGTAAGTAGCGCTTCCCTCTGCCTTATTTTTTATTTTTTATTTTTTTAAACGCACAGGTTTTCTGGGGAGGTCACCGGGGAAACGATGACGGGTTATGCTGCCTGCCGGAGCTAGCGTAATTACCATGAAATCATAAGTCACAATAATTGCAGTATTCACTCAAAGTCGCTCTGACAACGAGGATTTAGCATCTTGTTAGCATGGAAAACACCAGTTCTGGTTAAGTGACGGGACTAGTCTAGCCCATAATTTGAGTAATTTGATGGAGCAGTTCAGTTGGCGTTAGCATCGCCGCCGCCCTCTGTGATAAGTCAGCAACCACGCAGCAGCTGAGGGTCGGATAGAAAGACGTAACATTAGTGCTAAATAATCATATCATGGGTTCATTTACATGCACATTATGGGAGACTTACCAGGCTTAAATTGAAAAAAATGACTGGGTTGCTGGAAACGTGATGACCCCAAACTAATGCTCATGTCGCTCTATGCTTAACTCATTTTATGTACACTCTGGTGTTCATACCTCTGTTTTATATTTGTTAATCATCTTGTGTTTATTTTATTTTTTTGTCTCATTTTCTTAAAGCTATTGTTTCATTTCTAATGTGTCTAATTAGCAACTAACTAAGTTCACCATACCAGCGCTGTGTATTTACATTGTTTCATCGGTTCTGAGTGGAGAAAAAAAATCAGTTATTGCAGATTTAAGAGCAGACAAGGACGCATGAAGGTCAATAACCAGCTGCTGCAGAAACATTGTTTTTCCCCACACAGGAAGAGGTTCGAAAAAAACCTCTGACTCACATTTCAGGGAGGCTGTCGGAGAGTTTTGAGGGTCTGATACCAAGAGAAAAGCTAGATTTTGACTTTAAAAGTCTGTTAGAATGATCTGAAATAAACCTCTTGAGAGAAATGTGAGGACCAACTAGAATACTGGGATCAACCATACAAGAATACAAACTCAATTTAAACCAGAACAGCAGTATATAGATAATTCACTGACTCGCGAGCTGTTAGTTAGTCGTCAATGTGGAGGACTACAGGTTCCAAATAAGGTGTTTACATCCGACTGCACATGCAACGTTGTTTTGTTCTGAGCCAAAAATAGAGAGCTGGAGGTGAAGTCGAGATGTTTTGAACCTGCAGGGCATGTCTTGCATTCGCCCTCCCTCCCTCTGCACCTTCTCCCCTGCTGGTTTTCTCCTTCAGCGGGAGCTGCAGGGCGGATTCAGCTGTCGCAACAGAGGGCCCCGCCAAGAGGTCCGCATAGAATTGACAGAATGACACTGTCAAATCTTTGGTGGCAGCGCTTTGTTCTCTTCTACTCTACGATCCTCACAGTGTTGCGCGTGCCGAAACGAGGAGTTCTCTGCACCGCCTCTCTGCACAGGAGACATCTGAAGTTGAGGAAGTGCGCGAGGAAGACGAAAATGTTTGGTGCTCGGGGTTGCGAGAAAAAATGTGTCCCCCTTTTGCGAGAACTTTTGCAGCGTTGCCCGTGAAAGGCAAGATGAGAGAACGCCCAGGGAAACTAGATAAAGCCGGAAAAAAAGAAACAGATGTTTTTCTCTGCAAGGTTTTTTTCTTTGAATTCACGTAGCTAATCGCCCAGCGAGTGTGCGCGTATGTGTGCGCGTATCCCACCGTATGTGAATGTGTGATCCGGCGGAGACGGTTTCATAAGGAGAAAAAAGACAGGTGGGTCAGCTGAAAGGCAATTAGATACAGAGCACAGGCGGCATGAAAACAGCTCAGAGCATATTAATGAGAGAGCGCAGCCTCGAGCCTACACTGTCTCTCAGCATCTCCAACACTCATATTTGGCCAGAAGCCCTCACAACAAGCAAGGTTTTGTTTGTAACGCCACACAAGAGCACCTGCACACGTAAACACACACACACACACACACACACACAATGTGCTGGCTATGTATAATTGATGAGCACAGCGGTAGGGGGAACGATGAGAGGGACCGGAGAGCCATCACATCAAATCTGGCATTCGGCCGACCTTTCGCCACCACGCTGGCACGTGTCTATGCATGCATGCATATGCGCATGTGCGTGGGCCGCGTGTGCGTGGGTGTGTTTACAATGCTCGCGGTGGCAGGTGGCGGGGGAACAAATGTGCGAGAGGTGCATAGAGACCAAGGCGGGTGGCGGCGGTGATGAAAGGAGTATTCTTCAGAGACATTTTGCAAAAGAAGCGACGAAGGCGCGAGAGTTGAAAATAAGGCCGAGGAGCGAGCGAGCGAATGCTCCTGTGAGCCGCCTCTAATGAGAGCCTAGCCGAGAACTTGGACAAAACAGGAGAGGGTGAACTCTCGAGAGGATGAGACTGATGCGAGTCGAGTCTACTCGCAGTCAAGTGCCAGTGTCAGATGAGCAATTAGCCGCTCCCCGTGGCACGCTGTTGTGTTACTGATGCACAATCGCCTCGCACGACTTCAGAAACGTAAATTCCAACCGCTGCTCAAACATTTACCCTCGGCGACAGCCTCACTGATGGACAAGTGCGCCTGTTAAAGGTCTACGTGCGCAGCTGTGACCTCCGGCTACCATCGGCTTTTGCACTGACAGGCTTATCTGTAATGTATGCGTATGTGGCATTTCCCATACATTAGGAACAGAATGTCACACAAGCTGTGCGGCCCGGGGAGCCTGGCAGGGCGCCGTACACACGGAATGATGGGTTCCTGCACGCGTGCCTCTGTGACAGTCTTGGGGGACGCGTACGTGGCGCTCATGTGAGTGTAGCCTCCCTCTGAAAATGATAAGGAGGTGAAGAAGCCACAGCAGGAGAGGAAGGAGGTGCAGATGCGTGAGCCGCACTCCGCGGAGGTGTGATGTGGAGGAGGAGCCGTCACGCTAAGCTGGCTTCTGTCACTGCCGCCTACGCAGACACCCCCATCGCCGCCGTTTTCATATTCCGCTGGCTTGTTTTTTGTCCAGCCAACTGGCAGCGATTAGAGCGATGTTTGGCCATTCGTTTCTTTATTCACTGGTTTTCATTCACGTCACAGCGTTATTAAAAACATCTGCATAACATGACAGAAATTAGGAGACACGCCACAGCACGACAGCCTCGACTGCCGTCAGTATGACCATTTCTCCAACTCCTTATCTAGTCATCTTCATACCTTAATTGCAGGATGCATTATGGGACTAACGAAACCTTTATCTCCTGACGAAGGTCACTAATGGTCAAGGTAATTATGCGCAGTCTGAAATCCTGACCCTCAGTGAAATTACGAACAGCAGATCTTTCAGTATTTTCATGCATAACTAAATGGATGATCATTATTAAATCTCCTGAACGCTGGCTAATCCCATTACCTGGACCATCAGTGTGCTGTGGAGGGGAAATTAAATCAACAGAAAAGCTACAGAGAAAAGTAGGGAAGTTAAAGGAGAGTGGACAACAATTGCATATAAAGCTACCGGGCCGCACTGAAATCTGGACGCCTGACTAAAAAGTGACATTTGCATCAAAAAACAAAGGTAGTTCTGCCTCAACCACCAACTGAATGACAATAGAGTGTGCCGATGGATAGCAGACGAGGTTTGTTTAGGGCTCGTGCCTTTTTATTCGCAAAACAGAAGAGAGACGTGACTGCATTGTAACAGCTGATGAAACCAGCCGGGTCGTTGTGCTTTGTGCCGAATGTGTTCCATTTCCCAGGACAAAGAAGACGGAAGATGCACTCAGCTTGAACATCTAAGACTTCAAAACAAAAGCTGAAGATGAATAAGTGAGCAGAGCGAACCACATCTGTACAGACAGCAGGACTGATTCAAGTTAACGGCTCGCATTCAATGTGGGAAAGCGTACGCCTGGAGCGGGAGTGGGTGGAAACGCAGCAGTGTTTGTTTATGAGTAAGTATGTACAGTTGACGCTTAAGGATGGAGCCATACCATTAACAGAGACGCACCCGGAGGCTAGAGTTAAAGCTCTCCGATCAAAGCGCGGCCTCAGAGACGTCCCTCGATGCGTCTCCGGGTCAGCTCGGGACAAGAGGTGTTTACATCGTGGCGGAACTCAGACTCGTACAAGAGCCCCGTGAGGCCGGGACGTGATTTTCCTGCAATCAGTTCAATCGCGGGAGTAATTACCTTTTATCCCCTGATTGAAGGGCTGATTAGTGGCGAGTCATTTGGGGTTTGCGTCACATCCTGATGGTGTTTTTCCAGGATCACCTTAGTGCATTATGCTAACCCTGTTACCCGGTGTGCCCCTCCATCATAACTGTGTGTTGAGGGATTGACAGTAGGCGCTTGCAAGCCCTCTGGGTGGTGCATGAGATTTGGAGGTAAGAGTGGCTATTTGCTCTGCAAACAACATGAAGCTGATGATGATGACCATGATCGTTTGGATGTGTGCCACAGCGCCTACGTTGTGTCGCTGTCACAGCAGGTACGCGTCACTGCCTTTTGCTCTTTGAGCTACCAGAGCCTGTTAAAGGGTGTGAAAAAGACTCAGCCACAGACTCCATGAATCTCAAATTTTGGATTGGGGCAAGTATGCTGCAAAATGTCCTGACGTCTCATTAAAAAAAAAAATAGTGGAGTGGATTCTATCTTACAAACAAGGGTCTCTCTCGATAGACCGCTGCCTCAAATAGCCGCAGTCCCTTCTTCCTTGTGCATTTTTGTAAGAGTCAAACAGTTTGGCCGCATTGCATAAAAAGCCTCTCGAGAAAATGATCTCCAGTGTTGACAATTTTTAGAGCCACCCACTCTGATTGCGTCGAACAACTGTGGCAGACCTTTGGGCTTTGGGCTTTAGATTTACTAATTAGTGAGCTGACAGAGATCCAAAATAATGTAGAAGAAAAAAGAAAACGTGTGCCTCCTCCCCCTCCCGGCAATCACCAGATAACGCAAATACAGAAATTTGATTTTTCTTTCGGCCCGCGAGAGCCAGAAGAGTAGACACAGATAGATGTGAGCCCAGATGATCCAATATATACATACAGCGCCTGTGCTCCTCTTATTTTCTCTCCCTCCGCTCGTCTCCTCTCGAGGGGGTTTGATCGAAACATTTAGTTGGTTGATTCATCCGTCTGGCTCTCCGGGTTGCCTTCCTTTTTTCTCCGCAAGCCCTCTCTCTCAGCTTCACCATTAACCCGCTGGTTCAGAGGCCACCAGGGAGTCTGTCCATCAAAGCTTTCAGGAGGCAAGAATTCCCCAGCAGCTCCACTAATAGAAAGAACAGATCCTCGACCTGGTATAGCCTGAGCCGAGAGGTTTTATTAATTGTTAGGCGATGTAGACGACAAGGCGCTTCATCTGTCTTTGTTTTCAGGGTTTCACGATTAAATCTTATCATCGTCGCCTTTAAAACTCTATTATTTGGGGGGGGGGCGGCGTTTTTAGAGCCGCTTTGAACGATAAAGCAGCCAGAAGTTTATGTTTCACGACGACAAAGCCGTGTTTCAGGTGCGTTATATAATCAACACACGAGCAAATCTACCATTAAGCTGATTACATTTACACCTTTATTGTCTCCCTCTGAGCATTAAATAGACTTTCAGAAGCCGGCTCTAATTTTATTTTATATAATCCGTCAGGAGGACATAAACAACAACAGGGAGCTGTATAAAAGACGAGCCATTTACATAATCAGAATTCAGCCACAGTCTTCCTGCACAGGCAGACAAAACAGAACCGCAATCAGGACTCAGTGGAGCGAGTAAGTGAACCCAATTACCGACAAAACAGGGAAAACCTTCCTGGCACTAAACTCAAAATTCTCTCTCACACACACACACACACACAAATGAAGAGATGCTATACCTGACAAACGCAGGATGTTGTTGTCTTAAACAGTTACAACTGGAACTGCAGAAGAGAATGATGAGCGTGGAACACACATAAAAGCCAGCACCTCTTCTGAGTCCTGATCACCTGGTCCAGTCTCAGTCTGGCCAGGAAACGTCTCTCACTGGGTCGTAAGCTGAGGGGTTCGGCTTCTATGGCAACTGGCACACGGCGAGTGTGAGTGACAGGTGGTAACGGCTGATAGAAAAGTGAGCGCGAGGACACCACCCCCCCTCCGGATCTTATTATCGGTTCACCGGTCCTCAACCCCTCTCTTCTATTCCCTCCTCTCCTCTCCTCTCCTCTCCTCTCCTCTCCTCTCCTCTCCTCTCTGGCTGAACTTGGCATTGCTAACTCTGCTCTAACCTGGTTCATATTATACCTGACAAATCACATCTTTCAGGTCACATGGAATGGATCCTTGTCCAAACCCTGCTTTCTGGAAACTGCTGTCCCTGAAGTCTCAGTATTAGGACTGCTTCTGTTTTAACTAAACACTAGATAACTAGGCTTTGCAATCACATCACATGGATTCGCTTACCACTGTTATGCAGATGACACCCAAGTGATGCTTTCTTTTCCCCTATCGTCCTCCAACACCCCCGTTGCAACGCGCATCCCAGAATGTCTGGCAGGCATCTCCACTTGGACAGCTGCGCATCACCTCAAACTCAATCTTAGTAAAACTGAACTCCTCTTCATCCTGGGGAAAGACGTTGAGGATGTCACGGTACCACCCTCCTTGACGGCAAGGAATCTGGCCGTTCATCACTGCTGTGGCCCGATCCTGTAGATTTGCCCTTTACAACATCTGCAGGATCTGGTCTTTCCTCACGTGACGCAATGCAACTCCTGGTCCACGTGCTGGTCATCTTCCACCTGGACAACTGTAACTCGCCCTTGGCTGGACTCCCAGCCTCTGCAACCCCCCTCCTCCATGACCTCCACTGGCTTCCTGTTACAGCCCACATCCAATTCAAGACAATGATGCTGGACTTCAAGGCCATCAACGGAACTCCTCCCATCTACCTCCAAACATTGGTCAGACAACACGCCCCAGCGCGAGCACTTCACTCTACTACATCAGCTGGCCGGCCTGTACCACCATCACTGAGAGCAAACAAAGCCCGCTCAGCGAAGTCGCGACTCATCTCTGTTTTGGCACCTCAGTGGTGGAACGAACTCCCTACCAATGTCAGGACAGCAGATTCACTCTCCATCTTCCACAAAAGAATCAAGACTCATAAATTCATAAATAGCAGATACGATCCTCAGATGAGGGCATGACAATAGTTTCTATTTTTTATTTTTTACTCTATTAACGGCGATATGTTGTGGTTTCTTTCTTGTGACAAATATACTTATTGTAAGTGGCTTTGGACAAAAGCGTTTTGCTAAATGACCTAAATGTAAATGTAATGTCACAACATACTGTAAAATGAAAAATAGCTGGTTGGGTTTATATTCCTACATATGCCTTCTTGTCTTGTGTATGTATCATAGCCTTCTTTGGGAAGTTGAACTTCTTTTTGAAGAATTCAAGTATGGAAGCTTTAAATCACATTTGTAATACGTAATTGGAAGGCCCATTTAGCTTTCAAGTCAAAGTCTCAAAAACAGGAATGTAAGGAATGGTAAATTCATGCTATTCTGACACTTCTTTCTGTAGGATTACAGACTTGAGCATACCAAGCCATAAACATCTGGACACAGGCCTCAGAGCTGCCTAGGATTGAAAAAACAAACAATACAGCATATTTGCTGCTATTTTACATATGCTTTAATGTATTTTTTATTTTATTTTTTTCAGAATGGAGAATCAGTATCAGAGTCAACATTTACAGTTTTATTAATCTTCAGCTTTTGCTTTAACATGTTGCCTGGGTTAGGGTTAGGGTTAAAGGAAAAGGAAAGGAACAAATAAAGAAGTTAGGGGCCCTGGTCAGGATACAAGGCAATGGAGAGTTCTTCACACCTGAGAGTTCATGATATAACCAAGTCTTCTGAGGTTTGGATAACAGGTGCCAAATGCCAGCAGCTCAATCTCCACAGAGCTGCTGTTGGCCTAGTTTGTCTTGAGATTCAGCTGTATGCTTTATCATAGATCGCAAATAAGGACCAGAGGGGGTTCTCTCTCTCTCTCTCACACACACACACACACACACACACACACACACACACACACACACACACGCTTGTGTGATAGACCTGTGTGTAATACACCTGCAAAAGACCTGTGTGAACAAAAGGTTCTCCAGCATACACAAGAAAATCTCATTACAGGTTAAATATGGGGATATGAACAAACATGTACACTAACACTATTACAGTCATACACATAGTGTGACGCTGTACCCAGAGTGAATAGTGGAAAATAGGACAGAGTTCAGCTGTTCTGTCCCCTTGTAAGTTAAAAGTTATACAGGCTGCTTTCAAATCAAATATATTGTATCTTAGCAGTTTTGTACTGTTAAAGGGACATATTTGGCTCATGGCAAGAACTTTAGAAGCAATAAGCATATATTTTTAGATAAATATTTTCTATTTTAGGGAAGATAAATGAGAGTACAATGGGAG
>OMLP01006967.1:2994-15836 GCA_900302685.1 Spondyliosoma cantharus | reverse complement strand
CAGAAAAAAACAAGCCTTTGGGCTCGCTGGAGCTATTTTTAGAGCTGTTCACAAGACAGTGGCTTACATAGACTTCAACCGACATGCGTATGTGAAGTGTTTTTTGGGTTAACACTTTTTTTTTTTTTTTTAAATATACAACTGTACAGCGTCTTGGTCAGTGCAGGCGGCTCCACACAGCCTGCCAGCTTGTGTTCTAACCACAACCAGAGCTTTCATTTTCTGCCCACTGACAGCCATGCAATCGGTCACCAGGCTTCTTCGAAACAGGTCTTTGAAAATGCAACTAGTGATGTGCAATTGAATCATCCAAAACTTGAGCTGCATCTCTCTTTCGGTCACACCGTAAAATAGAAAGAATTACTAGCTCCCAATCAAGACTCACGAGAAAGCAAAACGATCATGTCTCTGCTCAGAAAGGTATTTTAGATTAGATTAGAGAGTGTTGGTTTGCAACAGTAGCCAACACAACCGGTTCACATCATCCTAAAAAGACACGATAGGTAGTGGCATAACATATAACGTTAGGAGGTCGTCATAGAAATACACAGTGAGAAGTAAAACAATGAAAATAATAATAAAGCTCTAAGAGTGCATCAGTCTTTTGTTTAGTGCAATAGCAACAGCCGATGGAACAAATTATCTAAAATATCCGTTTGATTTGGCCCTCCGAGCGAAAGAATACCACTTCCCTGACGGCAGGAGTCGAAACGCTGCACGGAGAGATTGATGAGGGTCTGCCAAAATGGCCTTTGCCCTATGAGTGTCTCTGGTTCGATAAACATGGCCATTATCATTCAAATTAGTGCCGATGGGTTTTTGGCAGTGTTTAACAACATTTCACAGTCTTTTTTTTTGTTCACGATGCTTAGTTTACAGAGCCAACAGATCAGATTAATTAAATGTCTTTATGAAAGATGAATAAACATTTTTTTAAGAGCGATTCGTCGACATTAAAACACCTCAGCTTTCTCAAAGAAAACAGTCTCTGATTGGCCTTTTTGAAGAAGGAGTCAGTGTTGGCCTCATCCAGGATGGTGCCAATGTACCCTTACTGACTTACTGTCTCCACAGCTATTTTTCTGACTTTCCTGCATTTCTATTCCTCAAGTAAATGAGTGAATCGTTTCTGCTTCTTCCAATATTCAGTTGGAACACAAATAAATCTGGTCACAACTAGTAGACATGCGACCTGTTGACAAATGCAATGCTGCAGCAATTGATAGGTTAATTGATTAGATGTCACATGATAAATTGATAATCAATTAGTCGGTTTCGGTATTTTGTTTTTAAGAAAGAAAGGTCAATATTCTTTGATTGCAGCTTCTAAAAATGCGAATGTTTTCTGGCTTCTCTCCTCTTCTGTGACAGTAACTGAATATCTCTGGGTTGTGGATAAAACAAGACATTTGAAGACGGCTTTGGGGAAACACTGTTTCACATTTTTCACATTTTCGGACATTTTTAGACCAAACAACAAATCTATTAATTGAGAAAATAATCTAAAGATTAATGGACGCTGAAGATAAGCGTTAATTGCCACCTGAGACGAATCAAAATAAGGTTGAGAATAACTCGATGAAGTGAATGATATCAGACGGTGTCGCTCTCTTTCCTGCTGTGTGGTTCTCTCGTGGTTTCACAGAGCTGCAGGGTCAGAGATATTTTATTCTTGCCTGAATTATTTGGAAGCAATGTTGCAACCAAGATTTGCTGCTAGAAATTGTTGCCTCCTTACAACAGTTTGCTCAGGGCCCTGAAACAGTAAATATCTGTAATGTTTGGCATGTTCCAAGGCCCCTGTCCAGCTCTGGGCTCTGTGAATCATTCAAGGAAAGTAATAGCTCCATCCTGCAGGCATAAGCTTGTTTTTTTGAATAACACAGCGAAACCTTGTTGCAGAAAGGTAGTAATGTTTTCTGCAGGAAAAATGTGTCAAGCTAGAGCCGCGTTTGTTTTTTGAGGAAAGAAGTATCACAGAAGAATATGTGATATAAATAATAAATAGATAATTGGAACGAAGAGTTAAAATGTAACTTGAAAATGAACAGAGGGCAGCTGAAATTCAAGTGAGGTGAATACAGAAAGAGTAGAGGCAGCTTACTGCTTCTGAGTTTGATGCAGTCGTGAGCTTTCCCACTACCAGGCTCTGCTGGTCGGACAGCAGGCAGGAGATCAGAGAGCGGATCACCAACATTAGTTTTTTTTTTCAGAAGGAGTCAGCTGAGTCTGGAGCTGGAGCAGCTGCTCTGAGACACATGGTCTCTGCACAGGGTCAGAGGGTGACTGTAGAAAGCCCCTCCTGGGACTAAGAGACCTGTGCGCGTGACACTGTCTGTGTGTTTAAGGTGGCAAGAGTGATAAATTACAAATAGATAGACGGATAGATAGAAAAATAAAGAAACAGAGTGTTAGGAAGACAGAAAAGCAGCAGGGTACGTCAATCCACATCCACTTTATAGCGGCTCCACCTGGATAGGCCGACTGCGGAGAGGCAAGTCTGCTAGAGTAGCGAGGGTCCTGCTGTGTGTCCATCAGTTTCAAATAATCCCTGCTGCTGCCGAAGTGTCCTTGAGTCACATGTTGAGCCCCTGCCTGCTCAGAGACACACCTGACTGCTGTTGAACTCCAAGCTGCAGTGAATTTGTTCCCGTTCCTCACGAAAATGAGACTTCAGTGCATCTGTGTTTTATCCACAGCGCAGATTACGCCAACCAAACAGCTCAGCGGTGGTACAAGCATGCAGCCAACCTGCAGAACACCACCATTCCCACACCCACTCCGAGATTGGATATGGTAAGGGTGTGTGTTCTTATTTGTGCTTGTCTGTGTGTGTGTGAGGTTGTAAGGTTGAGTTGACATTGACAGATAGTCTGAGAGTGGATGAGATGCTGCTTTTTTGAAGAGGAATGTAAGCAGCAGATTGTGTTTATGTGCTTACGTGGTGAATTACAGGAGCCTTACAGGGCAGAAATGTAAAATATTTGCATCAGGGAGAGTCTGATAAAGCCTCAAAGAAGAGACAGCAACACCATTTTTAGTTATATAAATGACTCAATGAAAAAAAAAAACATCATCAGCACCACAGCTTGACCAATACCAATACAAATAAAACATTCCAATATCAATGAATATGCAGATATATACACCTTTTTGGCAATGATCCCTCAACTAAGGTTATCAGGCACTTATGACAAAGATATGTAATAGAGGCAGCATATTTTATAGTTTACCAATCAACATTATTGTCAAAGTGACACCAGTGAAACACTTAATTTCACTGGGAATTTGATAATAATAAATTGTCCCAAGAATCTTTTTCTGCATAATAAAGTATAAATAAAGTATTGATATCAGCACATACTGGGCAACATATTGCTGATATCCATATATCTGTGATAGATCGATATCACAGACCAACCAACAAAACGGACACGGGCTATAACATAACCTCCTTGGTGGAGGTAATAATATACAGATCATATACAGTACAATACACATCACATATAAAACATGTAGCATGTGGTAGTCCTGTTGCATATTCATAACATAAAAGTATCTCTTATGAAGTCTGGTTAGGATTTTGAGAGCATAGGTAGAATATGGACTAGAATATGTTGCATATGTGCAGAAAACATGGAAAATGCCTTATACAGAACATATAAAGATGCAGCAATTAACATGTATAATACATGCTTGAAAAAAATGGACATACGTGTAATGGGGGGGGCTAATACAATATTCAGTAAAATATTTAAAGTCACATCAAAAATGTAAGTATGCTCACCACTGTGATTATGAAGGTAAAAGATAAAATAAGATAAAAAGTATTTCCACAATTGGTCAAGATTTACTTATGTGACGGATGCTGATAGAATTCACCTGGAACCAGTAAACTAGAATTACACTAAAATAACTGCACATTTTAAACCATCCATCACTGCTTAACATTAGAGGTTGTAGCATCTGCATCTAATTGTACACGCTCACTCATAGATACCCGCCACCTAGATACACCTGATTTTTTTCATCAAGATCCATGCATTATTCCCTGAGAAATTAATGAAAATGCAGAAGAATCTCAGAGACCCATCCTCCATCCAAATATCGTGGAAATCTGTTCAGGAGTTTTTGTGTAAACCCACTGACCAACCAACAAACAAATAAATGTATACGGGTGAAAACATGACCTATTTAGTGTAGGTAAAGAGAAGTATTCTTACAGATTGAGAAAAATGAAACATGAGCAGAAACGGTTTTGAATAGAACCAGATACAATGTACAGTCGTGACCATCATCAGCAAATATAATATACATTTTTAAAAAATCGATGCACACTTTACAAGGCTTTTAGGTCACACCAGGAGCTTATTGACGTGCTGTCGGCTTGGGGGAATAAATGAATTTATGAGTCATTTTGATTTGACATTGAGTCTTTGGAGAGCATACTGACAGTACAGTAGACGTAGCTTTACAGCAACATTTCTGTGACAGTTTTGCTGTTTTTTTAATGAATGGCAACTTCCCGTCACTGGATGGTATTTGAGACAGTGTACTGAATGAATGTCAGTATGATATAAAAATGAAAGTTATACAAAGCAGCAGTATTTGTCTTCTCTCCAGTTTTTAGAAATTGGCTTCCATGTATAAAAACTCTGTGGTATTTATCCACATTCAAAACATTCATCAGACCAAATCTTCCACGATGCAAGAGTATTTCTTTAAATGGCTTTTAATGATACAGCTTAAAGAATTTCTCTCTTCCTCCTGGGTGTTTGGAAAACAAAACAGACTGATGATTTTCGCTTAGCGCTGCTTTAGATCTACTCTACACTCGTGTATACGAGAGCAAGGGGGCAACTGAGATGAAATTATCATGTTGTTTTCTGCACAGCAGGTGATTATTTGATCATCAGGAACCACTCGGTTCTGATATCATGCTTTCATGTTGGGATGGTGCTGTGGAATTGAGATAACACCTGTCTTGGCACTCAAAAACACAAAAATTGAAGTTATACGAAAGCTGATGTATTTTATAAGCCTATATCATTGATTAACAACAATTTAAGGTCTTTTTTAATAAAGTCGGCAGTCATGTTTAGATACAAAGCAGAGACGGGACACCTGTGGCCTCAAACTTGGCATACTTGGTTGTTTGACTAATTGTGCTGCAATTTGAGACATTTATTCACATTATACACAATACGTGGAAGATGTACAGCAGTTATTTATCAAATTGCTTTCTCGCTCTCTGTATTCTGATGCGTTGTGAGCAGCCAAGTTCAACACATTTGTATTCAGAGGGGCTGGCTTCAGCAGACCTGCAGAATCTCACAGCGTGGAAACGTGCAAACTAACTGTTCCTGTATGGTCTACAAAGATATTCTATAATCTATTTCTACATAGACCGCTCGAAATAAACTTGGCATTTTAATAATCTTAACGGGTGATGAATTTTAATGTGAAATTTAACATTCGGGTGAGTTTGGATTATTTTGTATTTAACACTAACAGCCTGCAGTAAAACAGCAAAGATATAATACTATCCTCCGGTGCTGTTTATAAGCCCCTGCTTCACCGTGTAGATGCTGCAAATACCACACATGCATAAACAATTTTGTTTGGAAAAATATTTCAAACAAAAGTGAACCCTTTGCCATAATTTGTGTTTTATGGGGTCACACATGTTATATTAGATTAAATAATGTATTAGCCAAAATAAATTGTACTCCATAGGCAGTCTATAAGAAGAAAAGGTTAAGTAAAGATTGAAAATCAATCCTCAGGAGGAGCTGGACATGGCTGGGGAGATGGATGATTGGGCTATCTTGCTTAGCCTGTTGCCATCATGACTTGCACCCAGATAAGCAGTGAAAGGATAGATACAAATCAGTGTAACTTTGGCATGATTTCCATGCTCTCTGCCCTTACATTTAGGAATTTTGGAGGCTCTGATTTTAGGTTATCACTGTAACAATTCTGGAGTGAGACCCAGAAGCAGAATCAGTAGGTAGGAGTAGTAGTGCAAAAGCAGGTTTTAATAGTCAAAAGGCAGGAAATAGGTCAACAACAGGTAGGCAGTCAACGGAGGCAAAACAAGACCAGAAGGGATCGGGCAGGCAGCCAAAAGTCCAAAAAAACTAGCTGGGTTCAAAGTCACTAACACAGGCAGGCCTTAGATACAGGAAACAAGGCTGCAGTAGACAACCTGGAAAATGAAGTGAATTACTGTGCAGGTGAATTATATATAGAGCTGGGCAGATGGGGTAGTGAGTCTGCAAACAGGTAGAGGATCTGATGACTGGAAAAGGCTGGAGCGCACTCCAACTGGGCAGCTGGTGGACAGGATGGAAGAGGAACGGCCGTCTAAGACTAAGCAGAGGATGGCTGAAAATCGATATACAGGACATTTATTACTCTCCCTATATAGGCAAATGCTGCAGCCTTAAAATGTAGGCATCACTGTAACAATTCTGGAGTGAGACCCAGAGGCACAGTCAGTAGGTAGTGGTAAAAGAAAAGATTTTACCAGTCAAAAGGCAGGATAGGGGTCGGAAACAGGTAGGCAGTCAGCGGAGGCAAACACAACCAAGAGACCAGGCAGGCAGCCAAAAATCTAAAAACTAGCTGTGCTCAAAGTCACTGAAGTCCACACAAATTTTGGTTATGTTTGGTAGAAACTGAAATACTGTGGCTTTGTGAACGTGTTGTTTGTTAAAGAGACAATAATTTTATTGAATCTTTAATTTGATTCATCAATTTTCATGGAAAGGCCAGTCCGAGTAATAAGATTAATGATTGTTGACTTCTATGAAGCTGCAGCTATGTAGCACATGGGTTATTCCTACTAATACTTTAGGAGATTACGGTAGTTTGCGTTAAAGTGAAAATTCAGTCGCTATCTTCTCACCCTCATGCCCATAGGCAGAAATCACGGGGGGCACAGGGGGGTCCAGACTCCCCTTCCTTGGAAAAAGAGGTTTTTGGGAGAATGCTGCAACACTGTTTTGCTGAGAGGCTCCAGATATGTTTTGTGGACCACGACACTTACCCTGTGGTTCCATCAGCATGAGGATGAGTAGATAATGATAGTAGATAGTATTATAGTAGATAATGACTTAATTTTCATTTTTAGTACGTTTAGCTTTGTGCGAAACTGTTCAGTGAACTGCATCCGTCATCTCTCATAATATACCCCACCGATACCAACATGGCTGCCACCTTGATACCATGAGCCCGGCAGTTAATCAGAATTAGAGTTAGTTGGTTCCATAAGCGCTAACATGCTTGACTGGCACTAAAAGGTTTCAGTTATGGGTTTTGGTGAATGTTAAATGAGTCGACTTCAACCATGCGACTTACGGTGTGTGTCGTCGTTCTGATTTATTATTTTCACAGTCAAGTAAATGTATCTTTTAAATTGCCAACATCATGTGTGTAATCCATGGCAAAATTCAAATGAGATGAAAATAAAATGTCTCTTACCAATAACTACCGTACATAGTTTTTCAGATATCAGATTGCATGGTGGTCCATCAGAAGGGGGAGGGACTTTGCATCTCTATTCATAAACAGAATTATTAATCATATAAAAAAAAAAAAAACACTTGGAAAGATGACGTGGCTGTCATGACAATCACAGAATATTAATATTAATGAACGGCTGTTAGCAGAACTGACACCTGTTGCTCCCCTATTGAATCCGTCGGTTAGTTAACAGTTCTTCTGTTTTGAAATGATCTTTTTTCCCTCTGATCTTAACAGACTTTGAGTTTCTCAACTGTTTCTTCTTCATTAGTCATGTATTCTTTTCTATTTACAGTAACTAAACAATAGTTGGAAGGGGAGAACCATGGACCAGTGATGCACTCAACAACCTGCACATCCCACACACTCTCTCTCTCTCTCTCTCTCCATGGGAAAAGGATGGGTCTCTCTCAGTTCACTGCAGGCCTTCGGGTCCCAGTTGGCCACTCATGATGGTCAGTCCACCTACGCCTCTGAGTGTTGTTGCCAGTGGCGAAAATATACAGGCAACGACAATTACAATCAGGATACAAGGGAGAGGGAGCCACCACATGTATTTATTCTTTAGCACATTTTTACATACCCCCCCACACAAATTCACCATACTGACTTTCGCACGTAATTGATTAGCATAAACATTTTGCAAAAGCTGTACTTTCTCTGTCTCTCTCGCAGCCCCCCTCTGTGGGACGAGCAAATGATTAGGTGCTGCTGGGAGCAGCTGGAGAAAGTCAGAGATAAAGTCAAGACACAGCTGGAGTGAGTTCACCTCATTTAGTCATGACACATTGACTTGTTATCTCGCTCACAAACACACATTTATGCATATGTTCTGCTATTTCACATGTGAATTCAGCATAGATAATCATGCAATTGCTGTGTATATTTGGCATGTGTGCATCAGCATGTTTGACCAGGAGTGCGAGCGAGAGTTCAGTGACTTCAGTGGCTTCACCACTGTTGGTGCTGCTTATGTACAGTATATAAAGATATCTTTGTTATGAGCCGAATTAGTGTTTGTTTTCAAGTGTAAAACATGGTGAGTATTATTACAACTGTCCCAGTTATCACCAATTTGTAGGAATGCCTCATTGTAAACCTGGCACTTTCAAAGCCTGTTGTTTTTTTTAAATGTGCTGAAAGGGCACTTACTAAGATTATTGATCTTTACAGGAAAGGCAGGCTCTGCACATTTGAGGAATTAAAACAAAAGTGGAAAACTCCCAATGGCCACTTCTAAGTATTTAATGATATAGCACTTTTAGAGATTGACCAAGGACCACTTCTCCATCAACTGCTGCCCTCATCAACACCCAACAAAGACATCAAAGCAGTGTTAAAATCACATCAACTTTATAATGCTCTACCTATTTTTAAACTGTATACTTATCAGTGCTTACTTTTTTAACAAAGTATAAGATGATAAAAAACAAATTAAATCCACAGAGGATAGAAATAAAAAAGACTAAATAACAGGAAACAAAAAAAGTCAAATAAAATACAGAACAGGTTGTTAACACAGTACAATCAGTGGCAATGATGGTCAGAGATACCAGGCTCTATGTAGTTTAAATAGGGTTCCTACATTTTAAAGAAATGTTCTGTTTTTACATATAATATACATGTATGGTATTCTAATGGTGCTAAATCAAACAGCACATTTCATGATTGTTTTTTTATGGTACATGTTTGCTTTGGAACACAGGTTGAGAATCCATCTCCAGTGTCAGACCCAGTCATTATTTTAGATAGGACATTTCAAGAAACTTTGCAGTCTGTAGTCTGACCAAAGTCAGAGTTTAAGTACCAATTTCTATCTTGCATTTAACATGAAGGTGCAGGATTGTGATGGAGATTAGTGCTCTACATTAACTATCTGCCATTCTACTACAGTATCCACATTCTGAGTGTAGATTAATTCCACAGTGGAACAAAAACAATAATGTCCATGACATGAACACTACT
Organism: Spondyliosoma cantharus; assembly: GCA_900302685.1. Lineage (NCBI taxonomy): Eukaryota > Metazoa > Chordata > Actinopteri > Spariformes > Sparidae > Spondyliosoma > Spondyliosoma cantharus. The sequence goes on along the minus strand of OMLP01006967.1, from coordinate 6,344 downwards.
TCCTCTAATCCTCAGTGCAATATGCTGCATTTCATAGGTGCGAAAATTACATATTGCAACTCTACAGTTGTCAGCGATGATGCAAAATGATGGTGATAATTAGGAGTTTGAATACACAATTTAATGCTCATTATTGAGAGAACTATTGAGTGTCCATTATATACCTAGGAAGTGGTCAATCGATTATCGTGGGAGTGATTTCACACACAGTAATTATTTGTACTTTAGATGCACAAACACATACTTTCAAAAACAAATAATTTGACACACATTTTCCCATAAAATGTAGTTTTGCATTTTATATGTTATCAATCATGACCAGTGAAATCCCCACGCTGACATTATTGTCGAAGATATCGGAGCCATAATGGCACTAACAGTGTGATCGTCTATAACAGCCTGTTTGCACTGTTCTCACGGGTCTGGTGTAATGAGGATAATATTGGCTTGTGGGCATCAGAGTACAAAGTGTCACAGAAGATTACACAGCAGGTGAAAACACGCTGCTTGCCATGAGAGACAAATAGTCCCATTGCAACCCGTTAATGTGGCCTTCACTGATCACATTGACCAGACCATATGCGCCAAGAAAATGTCACAGTGACACCTTAAAAAGGTGTTTGTGTGTGCGTTTATGTCAGTGACTGCATAATGTAACCACCCAACTCTCTCCCTCAATGGTCCTTTAGGAGATGCAGCAGATGGACGAGCTTCCCATTCAGGAGAAAAATACCCCAAAAACCAGACTGCATGAGATTACAAAATGACCAAACAGAGACTCAGGCTAAAACATAACAGTTCACAAACAGATGCACACCAGCACTTCCAGTGTGGGGCCCATTGGAGAAAATCAACAGAAAGAAATTCATTGACAAACCAAAAATTATTTCATGAAATAATTTAAAATGTTTTAAAAAAACAAAAAATATATGAATCTAGAACTTTACAGTTACAAAATGCTAAGATATTTTCATTTGTATCAAAGCAGTGCATTTGTTCTGGTTCGGTCTTGGCACAAAACCTCAGGGTTACAGTTCGGAAAACACAATGGTTTGGCTTAAAATACCTCAAACGCGGTTGGAAATGTCCCGAGGTCTCCTGCAAAACTCTTTGCCACAAACACGTCTGGCGATGGCTCAACTTCCTGTGAAAATTATCTCGTTTTGGCCACCACAAACATGGCTGGTAAGGTCCCCAGGTCTCCTTTAAAATATCCAGCGGTGTCACGCTTACAAATGCTGCATCAAAGACTCAAACTAGTCGCATGCTTGGCAGCCTCCCTCGCCTGTAGCTCAACCACTACCTCCTCCAAATCCTGATGTGAAAGCCAATTAGACACGTGATATGACATGGTTTGTACAAATGTCACTATGGTAAATAGCGTATGCCATTGACAAAGTTGGAGGTATCTGTAGTTTTCAGAAACTTTAACTACTAACATTATATCCTGATGACTGGGCTGGTTTTCTTCCTGTATCTACAAATTCGTCAAATATATTTCGGAGTTAACTTAATGTGCACCCCATCCCTCTATCCTTACTCAAGCTGAATCAGGTAGCAATTTTAAATTATTCCTCCTTTACTGTTTCAATAATTGCTCCCACTTTCAAAATACAAGAGGCTAGTCTCTCTGGTTCCCACCATTCAAACAAATAAGCCAACACCTTCTCTTACCCACAGGAGAGCCAGTAAGTGATCAAAATGCTCTTTATCAACCCAATATGCTGATGTCAGCATCCAACTACAGCTTTCTCCACCACCACCAGGATAAAGACTCGATCAGCAGTTGGCTGATGGCCAAGCGGGGAGTATTACGCTATTGTCTCATTATTGGATTCATCCCCATAATCAGGCATTATCCCCAGATAAAGTCTTTGCCAATCTAATCTATGTTTAATCAACAGAACTACATTTTTAAACTAGTCTGCTGATTAAAATCATTACATGATCTTCTTTTTTCACTTTTAGAATCGTTCCTGTTAATGGAAAACAAGTGAAACAAGTGTGCTTGTGGCTTTTAAGAGCTCAAAGGGGACCTAAAAATACATCATTGGAGTGGCATAGTTCAGCTGTAAATATTTGCAGGTTTAGGTGTTCATTCCCACTTCCATTTAGCATCCCACAGGTGTCGATCCTGTGTGCTTACAGACAGCCTACCTCACCAACACTTCACCAAAATCTTGTACTGAGAGGTCATACAGTCTGTCCTCTTATCAAGAGATCTGTAATGTGAAAATGAACAATGCGTCTCTCTCACAGTCAGACTTTTTGTTATTGCCACTAAGATATTTAATGCACCCTCTGGCTAAGCTGATAATAGAAAGGCCATAAAAAGTTACAGCCTCAAGATGAGCTATTTGAAATTGTTCTGTGGACACGGCCAATTAGTTTGATTTGGCTACATTCTCGAAACATTTAAACGCTCTATTGCACCAACTCTTTAGCTACAGTGCCAACAGTACCCAACAAACACTCTGAGCATCCCAGGAATTTAACACTCTGAACGTACAAATGGGATTTCATGTAGCACTGTGAATTTCTGAGCTGTCAAATTGGGTACCAGAGTGTGCCCTGGTGCTGTAAGTGCAAATTAACCGGCAAAGTCTAAATGTGTACTTTCCCAGATCAACTGAATGACATCATCACTGCATATTTTTGTTTTTGTTGTTGTGTTTGTTCCAGGTTACTACTTGAGGCGGGTACCGTGATGAGTCAGCACGCTCGCTGCCTCTCTGTGCTTCTCGGGTGCAATCCCGGTACCATGAAGCAGCAGCGACTGAAAGTGTGTGACTTCCATTTCTCTGCTGTGATTGTCAACTTGTGCATACTCGGATGAACAAGTTGGAGTTAAGACTTCATGAAACTTGCAGGTTAGTTCTTGAGTGTCAGTGGCGTGACTGGCGTTATTTGATTTTATATCAAGTCTCAGGGTTATCTTAGCTTAGCACACTGACTGTTAACGGAGGGCCTCCGCTCGTCTGGTTCTATCTAAATGTAGCAGAAACCTGCTGACCTGCACCTATAAAGTTCACCGACGAATTACAAAATTCACACTTTGATTTGTGGCTTGATGAGGTGCAGGTGGGTGGCTATTATTACCTCGGACGGAGCAAGGCTCGCTGCACCCTGTGCATGCGTGGACATTTAACTGGGAAGTCGTATAAATGTGTAAAGTCAAGTTAACTAAGCTCAGTAGTTGTTACATGTATTATTTTATTAGGCCCTAAATTTATTCAACACATGCATTATTCAAATCCCTAAACTTCCTTGTGCAGTTCAACTTAAAGTACACTTTACCAAACTATTGAAGAGATTTTCATATTTATGCATATTTAGATACGTATTTCAGC
>OMLP01006964.1:18762-41833 GCA_900302685.1 Spondyliosoma cantharus | reverse complement strand
CCCCCCCCCCGCCGGCTCTTTCCCTGCCTTGTACAGAAACACAACCCTCTCAAGCTCACTCAAATTTCATCCCTCTCAAGTTTTGCCTTGAGTCTCGTTTTCACTGTCCGGGGATTGAGAGCTGCCATCTGTCTGGGTCATCCTTGCTCGGGCTGCAAACTTTTGACTCCGGAGGCTTTTTTGATCACACGCCTTTTCTCTCTCTCTCCGGCTTATTGATATTCAAATAGCCCCCTCGCAGGGGAATTTTCAAAAAGCGCCACTAAAGATGCATTAGCCGAAGAGAAGATGGGATTCTTTTCTCAATTTAACAACTTAATATCTCAATCTGGAGGAGTTTAGATCTGAACAGCGCTGTGCTTAGGTTCTCATTACCATTTATCAAAGCATTGTAGAAGCTGTAGTGTCCGTGGGTTTTATTCAAAATGTAAACACAATTGGGGCTGAAAGCTAATTCCAGCAGTCTCGCAGAGACATAAAACCCACATTCCCGTTTTCTTTTTTTTTAATTTATTTGTCACTTTATCGCTTGTCTTACGATATCACAGCTGCTGGAAACTCAGAATCCAAGGGAATAGCACTATTTAATATTGGAGACGTAATTTGTGAAACTATGAAATAAAACTTTGTATCCCTGTATGACAGAAACTTATTTGACATATGGCATGTGTTTGTTTCCCGTGGGTTGTACAATAAATTACTGTGCAATCTGATTGCCTGACACTAAGTACAAGGTAGAAGGGAATGTAGTCATCTTTGACTGATGGTGATGATAACATGGTTGGCATTTTCATATTTAAAGTTTGACATTGGGAAATTCTCTCCATCCACTTTGACTGTGTGTGAGCACCAAGCATCAATGTTATAAACACTGAGTCCACATTTCCTTATCCTGCTGTAGCCCTGCGTTCTGTCGGCCCAGAACACTAGAACGCTGTCCGCTCGTCAACTTGATCCGGCAGGTCTCTGTAAAGATGGCAACAGTTTCTGATTTCACGTCGTTTAGCCAGCCTGAATCCCATTTCCTTTTCCTGCAACCAAACATTAGCCTGGAGCAGCCGGTGGTCCATCCATGTAATATATGAAGAGATGAGTCCACAACCATGCTAGTTTCCACAGTGTGTGCTCGGGTTTTCATCCAGATCCAATGAGGATATCCTCCCTAGCTCCCAACACAAAATATGGTTACTTTTGGCTCAAAAATGACAAGATGGCGACGGAAATAATGCCAAACTCAAGCCTTCAATCCAGTGGCTTACACTTGCTCACATAGTCATTTGGATTCAGTCTCTGGGTGTCAGGAATATCTGTTTCCAAATTCATCCAATAATTTTTCGAGATATAGATGAAAAGTCACAAGGATTCCATGGAAGTCTCAACAATTGACCAAAGCAGAGAAACCGACTGACTGCCACCTGACAGACGAACCACATTATTTGCTTGTCTAAAAATGTGTGTTTTGAAATTGAGACCTTGAGAACAGCACTCGGCTTTGAAGCAAATTTGACATAGTGGTCTAACTGAGTAATTACCACGTCAAGTGACTGCCCCAGAATCCCCTTTCCCCATAAAATATGAAAGAAGCATCTGTAGAACGGTTGATAAGTTCTTTGAACGTCACAAATCAGAATTTGATGCATTTGGTCCGACAACATTTGGAAAGTCTTTTAAAAGAGCTGGAGGTTAGCCAGCTCGATTAGCCGAATTGCCTATGGACCCCTAGATGTGGGAGATCTGGGTAATGGGACATCTAACTTCAGTAACAGACAAAACAGGATTCTGATTACTTTTTTCTTATTTTGCACTCACTAAAACCAATCATCTGAATAAGAAAACATTGTATAAAAGCCATAACACCCATAATAATCTACTTCAGTGTTATGGGGGGCTCAGGAAGTGCTGTGCCTTATTGCTGCGTGCATATCGGGTATATCCAGCTGCACAGTAAAGAACACCCCTGCTGAGGTAATAGCTATAATTATGTTTATGGATGTGATATTTCGGCAGGAAGAGAATATTGTGTGTTTCATTAGAACGTGTCACTGCAGAAATCCCTGGATGGCCTTCCCTCACGAGTACGAGGACGCTGATATGACACCGTTCTTTTTTTCCTTTCAGTGTCATTTTTAGAACAGATTTTAAAATGGAGGCCAATTAGGGGCCCATAATCAACGGCGGTGGAGTGTTCCTTCTGCCTCTTATTCATCGTTTGACATGAAGTCTAATACTTTCTGGATGAGCTCTCAGCCTAAACGACTACTCCCACAATACTTTCTTTTACTCCGACTTCACACTGTCCATTGATGCACAGCGTGCCGACAATGAAAAATAAATGTACGTTTCTGCAAATTATCTCTTGATCTCACGGCCTCTCTTCTTTCTTTTTTTTTTTTTCATTCGACATTCTTTCTGAAGCACGCAGCGATGCTCTCAATTATTGCCCGGGAAAAAAAAATGAGAGTAGAAAGAGAATTTCCTATGTGTATTTCCGGCCACAAGCTCATTATTATGATTTAATTCGCATTTAATGCCGTCGTTTAATGACTGGATTTCATTATAGGTCATTATACAAACATGTCGAGTCCCAAATTAGGTGACACAATATGCTGTTTTCCCATCAAGATTCCGGCTTAGTATCACTTTCCTCCCCCCCGTGGGTTATGGGGTAAAGTATCAACTCAAACTAGAGCGTGTAGCAGCAGATAAAAAGGCCTGGGGTGATGTCACACTCTGTGGGGAGACACAGTTGAGGACTTTGGCTGTTCTGAAAAAAGAATGAGACGAAACACTGACCCAGCTATGGTGTCACTAAATCCTTCAGGAACAATATTGCTTTAAAGGAGCCCTATCATGCTTTTTTGCCTTTCCCTTTCCTTTAATGTTTTATATAGGTTCTTGTGCATGCAAAAGGTCTTAAAGATTAAAAAGCCCAACGGGAGCTCCTCTGTTCCACAGAGACCGCAGCTCCTGAAGTGCCCGAAATGCCTCGTCAGTAGCCCCTCCTTTAATTCCGTGACCTCTTGCCATCACCGTGTCGCACATTTTCATAATTTATAATTTGCGGTAGAAGCGAAGCTAACTGGAATGAAAAAAACAGAGCGAGTCGACGGAGACAAGACGAGAGGTGCCGGCTCAGTCATGTGTGAGCTGTCCAATCAGAGCAGACTGGGAAAACAGTGCCGCTGTTTGAGAAAAGTGATGCTCTCTTTCGAAACGTTGAAGGTCGTATTGAAAACATTTTATGTGAGCTGGTGTTAGCAGTGATAGCAACATAAATTAAATGTGTTGTATAGCGCATTATGTCAAAGACAAATGTTCTTTTTTAAATTTGTATTCCTTGTAGTATCTCTCTTTCAAATTTTGATATTTTTCCATTCTACGGAAGCCCTGAGGGGCAAGTAAGACAACGTTAGCAGTCCACAAACTGGCAACCACTCGAGGGGGCAGATGATTAGAACAACAACAGTGTTGTAAGTAAAGGTAATGGAAGTGGACGTAATGCCACAATTACTGGCTGAATGTTATCAATAACAGCATGTAAACCTAAGCTATTAGTAACCTAAAATAAAACGACAAATCTGAACATATGCATAATACCAATCATTCAAAGGAACACAGAAGGAAAAGCTTGAGTAGATCTTTTTCCAAGTATTCAGTTGTAGTCTAGAAAACAAGATCTCCACCAACACCGTTTCTCTCGAAGATTCATCTACATCAGCATGTTAGCTGTAGCAGTGTTGGCAGTCCTGCTGTTAATCTGCACAAAGCGTCCCACTTATACGGCCCATACTTCTAAATAAAAGTCAAGATTTTCATTTACCACCTTTATACCCTCCTCTTATTCTTTTACACCGGCTCAACTGAAGCCGGAGCCAATATCTCGAAAATGAAGGGCCTCAGGTGATGTCAAGGGCTATTCAGAGTATGAGTCTCAAGACTTTGTGCCAGCGCTGCAGAAACTCCGTGTCCTAACTTTCAGCGTATTACCCAGGGATTCGTGTCCTGGGATGTGTGTATCTATAAAAGAACAAACAATAGGGCTCTGTGAAATCTCATTGACCGCCAGGGTCAGGTATAGGGTAGCACAACAGATGGGGTATGAAATAAGTTTTACGGCCATAAAGTACCTATAGCCTTCAGATACTGGATAAATTGGATCATTAAGCCAAATGATTACCTGTGAGTTTAATCTTGCAATCAAACGTCCAATATGGCACTTTAAGGCAACAACATATGTCATTATGTTGTTGTTACATCTTGGTCAGCATTTGTTTTCCCATGTTCTTTTCTGTTTTTCTATGTATGTAATGTAATTTTGGTATTTTTCACTTCTACGGAAGCCCTGAGGGGCAAAAAAGACAAAGGAAACCCAAAAACATGATCTACGGTGTTTTTTCCCTGTGTTAACGACTTAAGAACAGGTGGAAAATAAGGTTCCGCCTGGATAATCTTTCAAAGTTCCTTATATATTTCATCTGTGAATAAAAGGCTACCATACCTTTTTCTTGGACATTGTGAGAAATGTTATTCGCAGAGAAAAGTTTTGTTCCCTAATACGTCTGTTTGTGCCATAAAGTATTCACCAGACCAGGACAGTTTGGTCCCATTGTAGTTTCAGTGGGTCCTGGTAATGATATCATGTCTCAGGAGATCTTGAATTGATTGGTTGATGTTAAAGCATCGTAGTCCGATTTACATTTCAGTATAATAAAAGCATTAAAGAATGACTAAAAGAACAGGTGGGCGAGAAAGGCATATTAAACCCAGCTCCAAATTATGCTGAAATGATGTCTCTCTTATACCAAACTATCAGCGGGAGACGAGTCACAGTTGATTATATTTTACATTTTCTCCCTAAATTGGCAATAGACAAGTTGTTTTTTCTGTTTTAACATCGAATAATGGAGCAAATGTTGATTGCACGATGTAATGGCTATAGAATAATGACACCATCAGTGTTTAGAGTGTCCGCCACTGGGCACGAAATCTCCCGGGAAAATGAAGGCTGACTGAAGATCCAGTCGGCAGGCGCTATTTCTGTCTGCTTTCATGTCTCCATTACAGACTAAATGAAAGTTATGAGACACACTCGCATTTTGTCCTGCGGTTCTGGGGGTTGCTGCTCTGAGGAAGACGGAACAATCGATCCAGTTGTGTTTGCTACACACCACCGACGATAACAGGCTTACGATTAAAAACGCTAAGGGAGATGTGCTTTTTTCTGTTTCCGCTTTAATATTATTTGAATTAAATGCTGCTGGATGTGCATTATTCATGGAATTTGTACGATTTTTGAAAGGTTACAGGAGAAGATCAAGACTGCTCTTATGTCTGTATGCTAAGTATGCTAAAGCCAGCAGCTAACGAGCTTAGTTTCACATAAAAACTGAAGCAGTGAGAATAGTGAGCTATAATGTGCTAATAGCTGAGTTTTAGAGGTACTTTTAGACAGAGCCAGGCTAGTTGTTACCCCCCATCCCATTGCCTCAAGTTTGTGCGAGAGGTTAAGCTTATTGGCTATAAGCACAAGAGTTGCAACCTTTTCATGTAAAAAAGTGTTAAAGATATAAATTTAATCTAAATGATAAGATATATTGTGCAATGTACTGCTGCACCAGAGGGGGTGCTTTTGGTTGTGATTTTTTGCAATTATTCGTATTTTTACACCTTGGTCTTTATCTTTACTTTTTTGTCATCACTTTCTTTGTTTACTTTTTAAAAATGTATGCTTAAAAGGTGCAAATGTATCCTATGAAATGGCATCCTATCAAATTCATACTCAAATAAAGCACAACAATAGAAAAATAGGGCGCAGAATATCACCAGAATAACCGCAAAGTGATACTAGCTGTAGCTACCATTAGCTAACTAACTCATTAGGCTGTGCAGCTAGCAGTCTAGACTGGGAGCTCTGAGCACTAGGGGAGTTTTGCGTTCATGGCGCTTGCACAGGAACTTTGGACTGGAATCGGCTAGGCTAGCTGGTTAGCATGCTAACTTCAGCGGATATCTGAACAGATATCTCTAACAGAATACCAACACCATATTGTCAGAATTGTAATTTCTTCACATTGTGTTGATTATTGTGGTTATTTGTTTGTTGTTTTCAACTTAAATTCTTAGATTGTGCATATAACCCTTATAACCGCACAATGGCCTAGGAGAAATTAAAGAAAATTGTTTTAACTCCCAATGAGGAAGTACAACTTTCCCTTCCTGCTTGACCTCCTAATGATGGCTTCATTGCCCTCTAACAATGACAACCATCCTTCAAAAATAAGTACCCCACTTGATTTCTTCTCATTGAAACGTACAGTAAATCACACATTTTTCTCGAGACCAAAGTGCAGTTGAGGGCTCGGCCAACTAAAACTCATTCCATCTCCCGAAAATGATATTGAAATACTCTCAACAATCCAGAATATATCACTCGGGAGAAGAATCCGCGTGTGGCTATATCCTAGATTTACTCCTCAATAACGCAGACTCCTGCCCACATTCCTGTTGGCACGGCTGACCGCAGTGAGCTGAGCGCAGCATTCCGGCCCAAAGATAGATGTCACAGTGCATTACGGTACTAATGACTCAGTAGAAAAGACAGGCACTGGCAATTAGAGGTATGTGTGGATGTAGACATAAAGCACAGGCTCTGAACTGCTCTTATACTGTGTATAGGGAGGAGAAAAGAGGAGACTAAATTAGGTACAGGGGGGGAACCTGTGGTTGCCTTTGCTTGCAGTGGGGATGTAGTGGAGTAATGACTCTGCAGCTTCTGCCAATAGATGAAATAATACAAGAAGTAAATTGGGCTGGAAATACACAGGAAAAACAGGGATAATAGAATGCCCCGGTAGTCAACTCTCAAAAAACAGGGTTTTTATTCTCACAGGTGAGAGACCTGTCCAACATAGTTATTTTTACTCCTGCTGTTGTTTATCAAAACAGGAGATAGAACAAGCGCGGTTCTAATTGAGTGCATTTGAAGAATGCGAAGAAAGGGTAAGGGTTAGGTAAGTTACAGAAATAAATGTATCGCAAAGACAAAATGACAATTTCCGCGTATTTCATTATGGGTGAACAATACCGCGTGCTGTTCAAATGGACGTGCACAACAAAACGACTCAAAATGGACGCTTTTGAGTCACTTTAAAACTTTGAGAGGGCCAAAGGTATGAAAGCCGGAGAACGTTCGCCAAATTCCCGTATGAAAACGCTCTTACCCCACCGCCGCTTGACTCGAGGTGTAATTACCACCACAACAAGCATTTGAGCCGTGGAAATTGGACGACTTGAAACAAGAACGAGACAAGCCAGGAGAAAACTAAGTGGGGGCCAGTGATTTTAACTTTAACAGTCATTTACATAAAGTCTTACAAAGTGTGATATTGTAGGTGGGCTCTTATGAATATGTATCGCCATGGAGTGTGCAAGCTCTCCACTCTCGGCAGAAAAGGGCAACTGTAAATGGAAGATTTATTTATTTTTATTTCCTGCAGAGCACATGTTTCCCCTTGGGCTCGATAAAGACTCTTGGAAAGCAAGTTAAAACCAATCAACTTCCGATACCTTTCTGTTGCAATGCATTATGGCTGCAGAAATGCATGCACAGAGGTCTTTCTGTGTCCGAATGCATTGAAATATGGCTACTGCTGTCTACTAATGCCTTTTCCCCTTTTCATGCGCGCACATACATTGGTAAGTTCCCCAGTAAACATTGCAGCTATGTTCATTTATTCACTCCTGTGTAAAAGGTGTTGGCAGTTTGGTCACATAGTCGCCACTCGCCGGTTGCGCAGCACAGCTTATATAACAGACAGCCTCTCTTATCGGCTCCGTAGAGACAGTATTACATTAGTCAATGCCACAGATTTGTGCATCAAGGTTCCACAGTTAAGGTTTTTTTTTTCGTGTGAAAATCTGGCACAAATTGAATTAGTCTCTGCCAGTGAAGCCACTTATTGTCGCCAATATGGTCCAACTTTTCAATATAAATACAACCACAACTGGACCTGTGTAAGTAAAGCTTACTGTGTTCTTAATGTTTTCTTTGGGAGGAAACTCATGGTAACCGTCATCAATAAATGGCTGATTTGCTGTTAATCAAACTTTAGTTGATAGTTGTTTACAGTGGTGCTCCAAATGGGTGGCCTTTGGGGTCCCCGGTATAGCGCTTTGTAAATGCTTACTAAATGCTGTGGGGTTTACCTATAAACATTATCTGGATGGTCACTATAAAGTTGCACTCACTGATGTGCAACTGCGATATGTAAGAGTTTCACATTAGCTAAAATTATAAACACAACGTAAAAAAGTAACAGTTTTGACATTATGTCAAGGACAACTGTATGGAAGCCCATTTCTGCCAGTTAAAGGGAAAAACAACAAAGAAAAAAAAAAGCAAATACCAAGCAAATTTATGCTTGGTAAGTCATTACTATGGGATGGAAGGTGTAATTATGAGCTAAAAGGTCAAAACTATCTGAACTTACTAAGATACATCTTGACTTTTAATGAGTTTTTATGTGATATTTTAGATTTAGTAATTGTGATGTGAATATTTTGACTTATAATGACTTAACATGGCAATATTTATTTTCATCATGCTTGGTTTTCATCTTTTTTTTTTCTCAAGCTGGTGGAAATGGGCCTCTGTGCACGTCTATCTAATTTTTCCGGAGATATTTACTGAAGCTAGCATGCTAAACAGCTAGCCCTGTCCCATCCTGTCTCATAATAGCGGTCTGTGCCTGAAGAGGTGATAGTTGTCCCCCCTCTTGTAATTTCAGCTGGGAGACGAGGCTGCTTGGTGTTCCAAGCTCCAACACTGGGCAGACTCAAGTCAGCTAATAGGAACACTAGCTGCATGGCTAACTAAGCCAACTAGCTAACGGCAGCTACAGTTGGCAACAATTAGTTGTTACTCCGGTGAAGTGTGACAGGTGTCCAATTTTAGCATAGCGCACCTGTAATAAATTGTTTGCAAAGCACATCATTGTTTGTTTGCAGCGAGGGTCTATCACTTTTCAACAACAGAGTTGCAACCAAATGAAATGAATAAACACAAATAAAACAATGTACTCCGTGGCCCCTGGGGTGTCTGGGGCCTGGGGTGTTTGCCTGTTTTGCCAAGTTGTTAATCCGGCCTCAGTGTATGTTTTTGCAATTGCAGTCTTACAGTATGTTAGTCAGCAGTCTGTGTCAGCAAAAAGCCTGTTTTCATAGCCGATGTGTGCATTTCTCCTGGGGGAAATGCTAAAGACGCAATTTAGCGACTTACATACAGCTTTCCTAATTACACAAAGGGTAACTTGAACTACAGTAACAGCTGACTTATGCTACGGGGAAGAGCTGCTTGGTTGCCTCGGATTTATCATAAACATCAGGACTATTGTTGGACTGTAGTATCGGTTTCCTTTTGTTCGTGTGGCAAACATCCAGATCTTTCGGAAGCAGCGATGGATGACGCCTCTGGAGCCGCAGTCAAAGAAAGCGGCACCTGTTTTAAGTCATACATCTCCCTGCACTCACACGCGCTCAGACAGCCCAAGGTGACAGCGGTTTGATCCATAAGTCTTGGGAAAAAACTCTGCCGTTGACATTTAAAGCCACGGTTCGTAGGTGTTAAACTTCATACTGAGAGAAGATAAATTAGTTTGATAATATGTCAGAATCCGGAGCCATATTTATGGTGCCGTTGGCCGGCTGTTTGCTCCCAATGTGGTTCCGAAACTCATCAGAATCTCTGGAGCACCAGAGCTTCACCCCATGTTGTCGACAAACTGCCAGCTAATTGCTATTGGCTCGGCAAGTGGAAGGAAGAAAGACTGGAGCCAACTTTGTTTGTCTCCGTGTTTTTTTCCCTTCAACTCGCCTACTATGCCTGGGGCAGAACTAAAAATACACCCCGGTGATGATATTTTCTGTGATCAGACATTTCAGCATAGTCAACATTGTGTTCGGGACGAGATCTTCTAAGGCTGGAGAGTCTACACTGCTGTGATCAAGACAACAAAGGGAGATGGTGATTGCATTTTCCACGCTGCATTTTCGCTGGGACCCAAAACAAAATACTTTGAACCCACTGCTAAAAACAATGTAGGTATATTTAATCGCGAACAAAGACAATTATGGAGTCTTGATCTCAGCACAATCATTTACACCTCGAAACTTACGGATCTATGTAGATCTTTCAACCCAGTGTTAATGAGGCGCGTTTTTTCGGAACTACACATAAATTGTGTAATCTTAAATTGTGTTATTTTCTATTTCTCTCACATCACAATGCTCAGTCCATGCTCTGGTTAGATTTACACTGGTTATGGTTCGGAAAACATCTTCGTTTGGCTTTCAATACCTGTTTGATCAGTACAAACATTGACAGAAATTGTCTGAGATCCCCAAAAAAACAACTGGTTCTGTCACCACAAACATGGCTGGCAATGGTGCAATTTCCAGTTCAGTTTTGGTCACCAGAAGCGAGGCTAGAAATGTCCTGAGGACTGCGTAAAAATATCTGGTTCTGTCACCACGATCATGGCTGGAGATGGCCAGACTTTCCGTAAAAAAAATATCTGGTTTTGGAGCAACCTCCAGTGAAAGATATCCAGTTTTGATTGCCATAAACAAGGCTGGAAATTCCCACGAGTTTCCTTTAAAATATCTGGTTCTGCTGCCAGAAACACGTCTGGAAATGTCATATGTCCACCAGCGCACCCTATACCAAGTCAGATGTACAAACGTCAATATGGTAGAAAGCCTATGACATGGACGAACTTGGATGTTTCTGTAGTTGGCAGAAAAGTCAACTCTCAACATCATATCCTGGCAACTGGGCTGAGATCTTCACAAAAATTAGTTGCTTCCCCCATGAAGCAACTAGCTTGTCTAAACTATGCAATTCAATACAGGGCTTATTTTCAATCCCCAACTCTTGAGGGATACCTTGAAATGTTAATGGACACGACTTGCCAACAGCAAGTTTGGCTACCGCATTGCCCCATTGGCTAGCTTTGCCAGCGAACCTCCGCAACACTTCAGTCCATGTGCTCTTCAACTTGTCCAAACATTTGTGTCACGCCGCTCTTGATCCCTCTTGGCTCGAGACGTTGACGCCAACACAAAAGCCAACAAAGGCCTCGCCACCTGTTTACCTTGAGGCGACGGTGAAACCCTGTGCTGCCGGAGAACTCTCCGGTTGCTTGCCCGGAGCCAGCTGCTCACAAAAGGGTCCTTGGAAACATGCGTCGAGGCTGTTCTCTGTACTCGCATCCAAATGGTAGGAACAAGCTGCCGACAGAGATCAGAACCAAGAAATCCCTCGTGAAAACAGTGAAGCGGAGAAGAAGACTAAATACCCAACCTTTCAAAAAAGTGTAGCTCTTGAGCTTAAGTTAAGCTAACGGCAGCGCTGGGATGATCTAATTAGCAGCTAAATGTGTTCCTTGGCTTGATCTGATTTCCAGTGACTCTGCAGTGCTGATAATTGTGCTGGATGAGAGCGAGACGCAGAGAAAGTAAGTGGAAAAGTCCATGATTTCCACGCTGTTTACCCCTAAAATATACATAGTTACTTTCTTATGCTGTTTGCTGCATCAAATTTATGCCAGACTTTGATGCTCTACGTTTAACATGCACTGATTCATATTTGCATTTTTTCACAGTGCAGATCCCAGCAAAAAAGTACGGCGGGTTTTTTTTTCTTTCTCTCTCTGATATACCAGCACCAAATGAAATAAACATGACACGCGAGAGAAAAGCAAAAGCAGTGATTCGCTTTGTGCTCGAGTCTCAAAGTTTTAGAAAAACCTTTCTTTTTTTTTTTTCTTCCCCCCACGACAAGAAACAGCAAAGGCAGCAGAAAAGATGAAATGAAGACGCACACGCGCAAGGACGAGATGAACAAAAGGACAAATATTTGCTTCTCGCAGCTTCTCGCAGTAAATTTAAGAGAAATGTGATTATCTTTCAAGCGATGCGGAGGTAGAGATCTGAAGGAGGGGATGTACAGTATTACCCTGATTCTCAGCATTTCAATTACATAGAGAGGTCTCGCGGTGGTGTCGCCTTGAGGACTCGAGTATTCTAAAGCTATCAAAATGAAGTGCCAGTGTAATGTTTGGGCCCTTGGCGTCTTTTTTCTTGTGAGAAACGTGCATTTCAAGGCATATCACCCTAATCCCCCAGCAAACAGAGGATGACACATTGTTGTCCCCACTGTGAATAATAATTAGCCGCTGGCAGCAGAAAACAAGAAAAATAATTTGCAAATCAGATTTAAATGGGTGTCACTATTGCATCTTCATCATTACCTCTGCAACAAGTGTGTCTCCCTGGGGGGGGCCACCGGCTTCAATAAGGCTTTAATTCTTTATATTATTAACCGATACTCCTCCTCCTCCAATGCAAAAAGAGAAAGAACTGTAGTCATCTGAATAATTTGTTACTTTGCAGGGGCTGTACATGAGCCAGTGTGCAGGAGTCTGCAAAAACAGACCTGAAGCAACCAAACAAGCTTCTGATTCCACTTGCGAGGGAGCGGGTGGAGGAAGGGCGAAGACAAATCTCTTTTAACCAGGAGGAAGAAAGGGATGGATGCCTCGTGCCAGCGCTCCAAAGGGTGAGAGGGAAACGCTCCGGGGGCTATTCACACACTTTTTTTTCCCCTTTTTTTTCTTTGCACGACGTGCTGCCGCACCGTAAGTTGTACAGCTTTTTGTGACACTGCTTCACTCCCTACTGTCACCGGCAAACACCTCGGTGAAACGGTGTTACGAATCACTGGAGATGAATCAAATTGAATGGGTAAACAGAGACAGGGGAGGGTGTACTGTAGCTCGGTGTTGAGGTGCAAATTGACTTGATTTCCATTTTCTCACGACCGGACCTGCTAGAACCACGTTTCCCTTCTCGGCAAACATAAGCGCGCCCCCTGTTAATTTGCAGTGCTCAAACTTCCCCTCACATGACCTTATCAGCATTTCCAACCGCAGCAGGCGAATCATTAGTCCGCAGAGCGAGATGGGACCAACAACCGATTCCGACCAATTGTAACAGGCACAGCTGCGCGCCCCTGCCCCAGCTCCCCTGCCGCACAGCCGAAACTCATTTCAATTAGGATTGTGGCTGGCAGAGCTAATCATACATCACTTTCAAAATGAACTTTATTTCGGAAGAGGCCGCAGAGCTTGAATGAGGTGACAGTGTCTCGCGGAGAAAGGCTTAAATGGAAAAATGCAAATATGAGAGTGAGCAGACATCTTGATTTTTTCCGCGTTTCATCACTCAGACCAATTGTATCTTTTGATTAGCCCCGTCCAATCAGCTCGCCCCTGGGGGTGATAAACCCCCCGCCCTCTCGAGCCGACGTCGCACCGGCGGAGTCTAATTCAAAAACAACCATGCTGCGATAGGGATTGCCGTATGTTGCATGTTGGTTGTTTGCAACTGCAGGTGTCTTTAATTTGTGATTTTAATTTAAGTTCAGTGGGAAGCGGATCAGTAAGAAAAACCTTACCCGAGGAAGCTTATACATTCCGTGTCCGTATCAGCCGGCAGCTGAAGATGGAGATAGATGGAGCCTTCCTGATTGTGGCACAGAGGTGAGCTCAGCATCAAGATGTAGGAAAGTTTCCCTTACAGCCCTTTGAAGTTCAAGGGAACTGTGGGACCAGCGCTGGAAGCAAATTCACTTCACTTCTTTTATTTATTTATTTATTTAATTTTTTCTTTTTCGTAGCTAAGAGCAGCCACAATCTGAAGATACAAACATGAAAGCAAATAGAGCCGCAGGGGAACAGAACATTGTTATTGTAGAGGGCTGGGTTCTTGTCAGCCTATTGAGTTGTTTACATCCACAAATTTTGACAAAAGCTTGTGTCCTCAAACATTGGCGGCACGCCACATGACCTGGAGCGAGGAGAAGGCAGAGGAGAGACAGCTGGGGATAAAAAAAAATAAGACTGCAGACAGGAGACTGTGAGCCAGGTCCTTCAGTATTATTTTGGGGATGTGGGGTAAATTAATGTCACATATTAAAGGTCCCATATTATGCTCAGTTTCAGGTTCATAATTTTATCAAAGGTAAATGTTTGTGTGCTTCAGTGCTCAATAAACACATTATTTTTCTCGTACTGTCCATCGCTGCAGCACCTCTGTTCACTCCCCTTCTGAATGCTCTGTTTTAGTCCCTGTCTCTTTAAGCCCAGTCTGCTCTGATTGGTCAGTTCCCACAGGCCAGAACAGGCATCAGCTCTGTCGGTGTTAATGCAACTACGGCCGTGCTGGAGGTGGTGACTGTGTCTTTGTGACATCATAACCTTGCGGAAGTCCTGACAGCTCGTTTAAAGACTTTTTAATGTAGTTAATTTCGACTATATTGTAAATCCCTGAAATATTTAAACCTAAAATCTGTAAAATTGAAGACCATCTATGTATTACATTTTTGGTTTCTTTTTCTATATTCCCACATTTATATTATTTTACTTTATACATTTTATTTTCCCTAGCCTTAATATTTTAATTTCTATGGTTTTGTTTGTTTTAATTGTATCTCTTGATTTTCTTTTCTCCCACTTTGCACATGTCCAATTGTGTTCTTTGTTCACTGTCGAAGTGCCTTGTTGTTTGCAATTATCTTGTTCAATAAAGCATTACCAAAAAAAAGAAATTCAATCAGAAGAGAAAGATCTTCATTGACTGATTTTGACTCTCTTTGTTATCATGACTGAATATAAAAACAAAATAAACAAACTGACCTCAAAGGACAATGCAATTTCATACTGTTTTGCTTTGTTTATGTGTGGCGGACCCTGCCACCTTTTCTAGCTTCAAACAGTGTTCTGGGGACCTTATTTTCCTCTGAGTACAGCTTCTTTAGCCAGTGATGTTATCAGTTTGTATTATGACCTCAATAATATTGTGAATATTAAAATTCTGAGTTTGAGTTTCTTCTCTAAAACTACATAGTGCCCCTTTAAAAGGCACGGTTTCAAAATATGGGCATTGTGCATTTCCTTGTGGATCAAGTGTTTTGATACTTCCACAGCGCTGATAAAGCACCTGCACCTGCTTTTATAATCACAAAACACATAGAAATATCACCTTTTAGAGAATGCAGGACCTTTAAAGTCAACTCTGAAACAGTCGGGTAGGGAGGGAATTGTTATTGTAGCCGATAGCACTAGCGCTGAATGTGAAGTAGCCAGTAAAGGAGTGCTGAGCAAAAAACAGCAGACTGTACTGAAGGCTGGTCAAACACGAGCTGGACCCTAATGAAATGTAGTACCGAGATGGCTTTCTTTCTGGGTTTAGCTGCTGGCAACCCAGTGGGGCCTAGCGTTAGTCAGCTAATAGGACCGCTAACGTTAGCTGGATGACAAGCAAATAGTGAGTACAAGCCGGCGTAAGCACGTGTGACATTGGCTTTTTTGGGAATATGATATAAATATACAAAGAATTCTAAAAAAGAAAGAAGAAGAAGAAAGAAAAAGAAGAAAAGAAGAAAAGATTTCTTGTAAACAATGTTGGCATATATTGGTAAATATCCGCATAATGCGACAATGGATGCAATCTAAAATGGTTATAACAGCATTTTTATTTTTTTTTATTCCAGCTCAACTTTAAGGGATAAGAGCTTGAAACCAACGTCACATCTCCTCTTATATGAAAATTTCCATCAAACAAATGAGTGTCTAATTTTGCCACTCTCCTCCTTCTCTGTGGAATTTTGCATTTGCTTACAGCCGCCACGCAGCCTACCTACCCACCATTGTTTGTTTGTGTGTTATATTTCTGGTATCAGCAGCGGAATTGGGTAATTAGCATGAGAAGCAATGACAAAAAAGAACAATGAGAGGAAGAAGCTCAACTCCCACACAAACTTCAAAAACAATCAAATATGCAGATGATTGACAAGTGATCTCTTGTGCTAGGTACTAAATTGCTGTGATGTGTTTGTACAGCAAGCTGTGAGAATATCAAATTAATGTGTGTGTTGGATCCCTCAGATATCCCCTTCATTAAATGAACATTCTTACCGCAAGGTTCTGAAAATATTGAAAGTATCATGTCTTACATGTTCTGTGCCAAAGTTAGGTTAAATGTTCAGACCTCAGTTTTTCCTTCATTTGAACATATTCTAGATGTCTTCCAGCACGACATAGTTGGTATCTTTTGAATGTTTGAGGCCTGGACATGAATTTGAGCACTGCGGGTTTAAAGAATGTTTGGCCGCACAGCATGAGTTTGTAATGACTGACTGGCCGGGAAGTTTATCGAGAGGTTAACGTAAAGGTTCTCTTACAAACAAACACTTGTGTTTTCATTTTGGGTTTCTGTCACAAAAAACATGTCTTCGAGTTTCTGCAATGCACTTCCTTGCACAACCAATTTTGTTTTACGTTTGGAACTTTCATTTCTACTGTAATAGTCCTTTTGATGGCACTTTGCCATGTGTCATGGTGTAGAATGCCATTGAATAATAAATAAATAGTAATAATAATAATAAATAACAAGGTTTGTGTATTGTGTGTTAAGAACAACAGCAAATCCAAGTTAAAGGTACGACATGTAAGACATTTTAAAACTTTCAAATGTTAAATTATCAACAGAAGTTAAGTTTAACGTTATGTCACAGAAGTCTATAAAGTTAGCATGCTAACTATCTAGGCCAGCAAAGGGTGCCCCTCCACGCTTCTCGCCTGACGACCTCCTTCCAACGTTTAGCTGCACTGCTAGCTGAGCTGAATTGCTAACAGCAGCTACAGCTACAGGTGGCCAATTCTTACATAGTGCGCCTTTAATGCACCTATTACTGGTGTATCGATACTTGGGTTCTTTTGACAACAAAACAGCCCTATGCAGGGATGAGAAGCGGGCTACAGAGGCCTGGCAAGCTCACTTCTTTACCAACCCAGCACTTCCCAACTTGTAGTCTTCAGCTCCAGTTTATCAGACTTCACACAGCTCCCTCTGGAGCCGAGAAAAGGCTTTATACAACTTGCAGTAGTGCTCTCCAAGACCCGTAAACATACTTTGATGTGAAATAAAAAAAAAGAAATCAGTTCCCCTGTAGGATTCTGGTCCTCATGCTCAGGCTAGCAGAGCAAAACATACAAACAACACAGAGACACGCTTGTCAGAGCATCACCTCATAAGACCCAGATGTCAAAACATCTGGAGAGGACCTTTAACTTGGTCCGAATTCCAACCATGACCTGGTCAGTTTGAGTGGTAAGGACGCTTAAAGGGTAACTCCACCAATTTAACACATTAAAGTGTGTTGACAGGTCTTGGAGAGTATTGTTACATTTGTGAAAAAAGTAGCGTAAAGCCTTTTGTGGCTCCAGAGGAAGCTGCATGTGTTCCGAGACATTCCCGCCAGTGATGTCACTCAGTGGCATTGTGGGTAATGCAGGCGTCGGATTTTAACACTGTTGGAATCATTACAGTTTAAAAACAAATGATCAAAATCAAAACAGCAGCACCACTCGTTCTGCTTCCTTTTCAAAACCTGGTGCCTACAATACCCATAATGCAACGTCCCCACTGAGTGACATCACTGGAGGCAATTTATCAGACTCCATACAGCGTGCTCTGGAGCCACAAATGACTTTATACCACACAATGAAGTTTCCCCTCTCAGAAACCACTGCTCCTGAAGTTCCTGAAACGCCTCGTCAGTAGCCCCACCTTTAATTCTGTGCCTTTGTGATATCACACGATGCCATGATGTCACATATTTGCATAAAATACACCTATATTCACTGTAGAAGTGAGGCTAAGTGGAAGGTGAAAACACGACATTGTTCATCGGAGACACAGTGAGTGGTGCTGGCTCAGGTGTGTGCCGGCTGACCAATCAGAACATACCGGGTAGCTCTCAGACGGAGGGGCACTGGGCAGACTGAGAAAAAAAAAATGTTTTTTTGAGCAATAAAGTGTGTAAATCCTGCTCTAGTAGTAACCCGAGAGGAAATTATGATCCTGAAAATGAGCATAATATGTCTCTTTTAATACCAACATAGGACCGGTCCCTTTAAAACTGCTAAATCCATTCTGCATTTCATGTCACATTAACTTTGCCTCTCATCCCGTCTTCTCTTTCTTCTTCTTAAAAATAAGCCTCTCCGGGACACCACACAATATCACCACTCGGCCATCTTACCAGACAAGCACAAGAAGCTGGTAGGCAAATCAGATGACAGATTTTTAGTAATCAAACCACGGGCGCAGCCGACGGTCAATATTTGTGGCACAGTGCCGCCTGGCAGTCTGCTGGCAGGCGAAGGCACAATGACGCGGAACTGTGTTAGTAAGAGCAATGTCATCAGAAATTATTCTGCATTTGTATAAATCTCGCCTAATCCAAACTAACTCTTGCTCGTCTTCTTTTTTGCTTACTCACCATCTGATATTGTTGGCCAAGAGTGCGCGGAGTCTCCAGGCTACAGCCGAGTGCGGCCCACACAAGCAGGCAACCTGGCTATTATAGATTATCATCAGGGTGACAAATGAGGCGCTCCGAGGGGAACTTTTTTCTTGTGCGTGTCGGCCCCCTCCTCGCGTGCAGGTTGGGCGGTTTAAAAAAAAAATAAAACTAAGCAACATGCAAACTTCTGCAGGCTGCAGCGGTTCGACGCGCTGGAGCCGGCATATCAAGCCATCGGACGCTTGATCAATTCCCCGGCTGATTAAGTGCAGCATTCTAATTTGTCTGAGCGGTGCAGAACGGGTGCAGCTGATGCATATTGTAACAGCGGAGACATTTTTTTTTTTCCCCTCCTGAACGCATCTGGCAGTTTCTTAAAGGCGGATTCGGAAACAGACTTTTATTCCCCCTCTGGGCTTGTTGGCATGTTGGGAGAGAATGAAGGACAACGAGCAGCTTATGATTGCATAATTAACACTGTGCGCATTGAAGTTTCTGTCGGATATTACACTCGAAAGCCGTCTTTTTCAATATCTAAGAGTAAAATACAAAAGTTCCCTTTCATGTTCCACAGAGAAAGTCTCCTCACGGCGAGAAAAATGGCAAACCATGACTCCATTTAACCCCAGTGTAGGTTTTTTTTTATAACAAATAATTAGCAATTAAAGGACTCTCGCGAATACCACAATGTTTTCATGATTACTACGAGGATGAAAAAAAATATATATATAAATACGCGTTACATATTTATTCCGCTCGCCCCCTGGGTGAAAAAATTAAGTTCCCAGGGAGCTCAATGAGACAGATAATGTCCTGCGCTTGAATAATGCATATTCATGGCTCGGATACTAAAAAGTATGAGTCGAAAGCCCAATGTGCTTTAATGAGCTCGGTTCCTAGGGTGAGCGACTAAATTTCTAATTCCGGTTCCAGACAGAAAAGGTTAAAAAGAGCTCTCCTCTGCCAAAGACGGAGCGAAGCACTGGGGGGAAGAGCGATGGCGTGTCGACGGCGGGCCAAAACCTCCTGCCAGGTTGCAGTCGTGAAGCGTGCCCCCTTTTTTTTTTCATAGCTTTGCCCATTGTAAACATACACGGAGCATAAGGACGCTGGATGGTCCTTCCTTTCTTTCCTTTTTTGTTGAATTATTCACACCGTGTGCGTTTTTCTGCGCGGAAAAATTAATATTTCACCGCGCTCGTATTTTATTCAGGTTATTTGCTCGAGTTAATTGAGCTTTGGGAGAGTCCTCGGAGGACAATGAGTTTCATCTAATCCCATCTCATTACATCTAACCTCACGGTCCGCTTTAATTGACGGCGCTGCTGGGATTGTGGTTCTAATTAAGCATGTGTCAATTGGAGTCTGACGAATCCCTTCTTTATAAAAAAAAAACATCGGTTCTTTGATTACGATCAAACATTTATTTAATTTATAGAAGGAATAGCTGCTCGGCTCCGTATGCAATTAAACATGCACATCATTGGGACTACTGGACATTTTCTTTTTGTTCCTTCAGTGAAATGTTGTAGTGATGTGATAGAAATCTTGAAGCATCCAGTGCATTGCGCCGAGATTGGCCTGGACTTTGAGGCAGCGGGCGTCTTCTCTCCGATGGTTATGCTTTCAAAATGAAAAATGATTACGTATTCATTGAATCTGGAATTTTTTAATGAGGGAGAAGGAACAGGTGCCATTTTAACGGTAGTAAAGATAATTGAACATATTTTGTGGGAAAAAAACTAGAACACATCAGGTAAATTATTATCATTCAGAGCGGAGCAGTTTAAATCCATCACGGAACATTTCTTCAGGTGATCTTTAATATATAATTAGTATAACGTTTGCAGAATTTTTAAGAAGGAAAAGGAATTGGAGTTTTTTGGTTGACAGTGTTTCAGAAAGTTTATAAAATGATTTATGATCCAAAAAAGGGAGTCTGGGGCGATGACAACTGGCCAGTATTAGTTACTGTATTGGTCGTGTATTTGTAAAATTTGACACATTTGTCGTCAATTAAATGTTCTCTTATAAGTCGAAAGTCAGAGGAATCTGGGGCGGATATAGCTGTCTTTGTATCTCTGCAGGTATGAGACCCCAACCACACTTTCCTTTAGTACAGTGATCCAAATGTAACTCAGATAGCGTATAATACGTTTTGACTGCTTGCTGTTTTAAAGTTGCTTCAGCGTTCCGTCAGTGTGGCCCGGGACATGCGTTTGCACCCTGTCACCATAACAACCAGCGTGTTCCGCGGCGATGACTCCCTTGGGGGACGCATCAGGACGCATCAGTGTTCACACTACAAAATACATGTTGGTATAATGTGTCCCGGACTAACTCGACGAGTAGTTTGAGCGGCCGGATCGCGATGCGCCGTGATGGTCATTTACACTCGTATTAAGCGCCGTCTTCTTGTGCTCGGATCGCCCAGGTTGCAGGTTCGAGGTAAGAACAGGCTCGTGTGAACCTTTCTGATTATTCCAGTTGTGATCGTGAATACAAGGGGTGATTGATTAGTTCATGGCCTGAGGTTTCAACAGTCCTTCTTTTTGCCTTCACTACGAAGTTTGGCAGTCGTGGAGTCTACGGATCCCGAAGTCGGCCTCTTGGACTTCCAGAAAGTGATCCACAGCAGCCATAATGCCGTCGTCCCTGTCAAAATGGCAACGGCTGTGCTCCTTCTTCCTCTTTGGGAAGAGGTCGTAGTCTGAGGGCGCCGGATCAGGTGCATAGGTGTTGGACGAGGTCACTCAGATGGCTGCCATCTGCATTCCTGGATGGCAGCCATCGTCCCCTGTGGACTTGCGGGCAGGAGCGTCGTCTCAGACAGCGCTGACTTGCAATTTTCAATTACCTGAAAGAGAAAATGGCCCAAAAGTTATTAACTTTGAACTCTCTGCTTAATAACTCAGAGTTGAACTGCACGTGCATAGAATGGGAGCTGGAGAGCTCATCCTCTCCTACCTCAGGCCATGAACTTATCAATCACCCCTTGTGTATTTCAAACGTCTCCTCGCATCTCGGATCCGCGCTTCAGTTCTACCGTGGCACAACAAGTCGTCCATCTGCAGAAAGCGGGAGTGCCTCGCCACGCTGAGTTAATAAAACCAGATCAAGTATGTGACAGCGGTTGTGCTGTCACTGCGCCTACACCCCCCGCCGTCCCGCTTTTACAGTAATGAGCAGGGACGTTCTCCCCTCATCCCCCTTAGAGGCAAAATCACATCTAATAACAGAGGAGGTTCCAGATGGGGTTCTCTTAGCTCTTTCTTGCACCTTTTTTTTTTTCTTGCCTGCTGCATCTGCATCTCCTCCCACAGTGCCCTCCTGATATATGATCGTGGCGCACGGTGGCTACACGCCGCAGCATGTGTCACGTCTCATTTCCCACACGGCTGATATGGAGTGCACTCGCTCCTTTTTTTTATGGGCACGGATCATGTAAAATGCATGCGTGTTCCCCTCAGGACGCTCAAACACGGCATCACACTTTACAGTACACGGGACTCCCGTGAGCATTTATTGCAAATGGATGCCTTTGAACTTTGATAGGTCTCCGTGTCGCCGCTTAAAACGCTACGAGCCTTGACCTCCCGTTCGGCTGGGTCAGTGTGCGCGCCACACAAGAAGTGCATTTTCCCTGAGAGCGAAGTTCCTTGGAAATGAAGCATTCGCACTGTGAATTCTATGCCGTGTTATGTTTTCTTTTTTTGGCAAGAGAATGCTTTTTTTTGGGGGGAAAAAAAAGATAAAAATGCTGTGCTTGGACTTGTCAATTCCATTCAAATTATCTTTTTTCCCGCACTTCAAAAGGGAAGAGAAAGTGGCAAAGGAGCGTCGGAGTTTGGGAGCCGTGTTGACTTCTTTGGGTTTTTCAGACGCCTAATAAAACAATGACTGCAGACGCCAGCCGCCCCCTTGAAGTGCGCACACATTTTTGTTCTGCTGAATCAATTATTGATAGCTCTATCTTACTGGCGCCGGAGAAATGTATGATCAAGGTGCGCCAGAGAAGCTTCAATGAAGGAAAAACTTGCAGTGCACAGTAAGACCCAGAACAGCTACCAGTGCACAGCGATCCCCCCACACACACACACACACACCACCGCCACCCACACCACCGCCATCTTTTCTTCCGACTTCAAAAGCGTCGCAGTTTAGCTCACAGTAGGCACTTCTGTCCTACTTCAAATGTAAGTTCAGCGTTCTGAGCTGTACATCGGGAAACATCAGCTTCATCCAGCTGTCTGCTCGATTATTAGCACAAAGGGGGCTATTTGTACCAAACAGTAGGGTGTATGGGTTCATAAAAACATCCCCTCACCGAATGTGATGTCCTGAAATGTGACATAAGAGTGGGCTCGGATAAAAAAAAAAAAAGGGAAGCTGAAAAAGGCACAGGTCCAGATTTACTCTAGGCACATTGTCCATGCTCTTATTTTTGTAACACAGCACGCTCGGCTGCCTACGCCGGCCCCGGCTTAAAAATGTGCCGCTCACGTTGGACGATAATAATAACAGGCCTCGTCTTTTTGATTCGGGGGACTTTTCCCCTTAAAAAAGGTAGGGTAATTGAAACTAGTCGCGAGTCATGTGAACGCCTGGGCTGATATTCAGACACGAGGCAGAGCGGACCGAAAA
>OMLP01006962.1:2918-30319 GCA_900302685.1 Spondyliosoma cantharus | reverse complement strand
CTTGGACCTGTTCGCACTTCATTTCTACTCATCCTTGGTTAAATGTCCGGGGAACACAAGACTGTGACTGTACAATCCAAAAGTCAAGCATGACTACTATATGTACTTTTAAAGTTAAAGCTAAAGTTGGGTTTAAATCCCTTTGGACTGTGCCAACGGGAACGTTTTTTTAGCTGGTGCTAAGACGGTTTTAAGACTGCTTTTAGCCCTGCGCAATTTTAAATGCTTTAATCAAAAATTATTTCTAGTCACTTTTCTGCTAATAAAAAACAAGGGCATTCAATGTCTGGCTTGACCGCATGCTGTGTTCTCGAATTTCCCTCGGGATAAATAAAGTATCTATCTATCTATCTATCTATCTATCTATCTATCTATCTATCTATCTATCTATCTATCTATCTATCTATCTATCTGTTACAAGTTGAACTCAAATGAACCCAACAAGGTGCCATGTCTTGAATATATTACTTCATTACTTATTTTCACAACATTCTTTAGAACAATTACGAGACAAAAACAGTTGTTTCTGTTCAAAGGGCAATAGTTCCACATTGCAAGAAAACTACAATTAACAGCAACTGTTATGGATATAAAGATACGATATAGTTGACAGTTGTGACAATATTTGACAATACTGGCACATAAAGTACAGTGAAACACTGAATATCTCAGTCATAACAATTTAGGCTCGATATTGGACAGAAAAATCTTTTGGTATTTTACATCATCACATTGTAACTAAGATGTACATTAATGATGTATTAGAAACTACAAATTCAAACTAAAATTGAGACATATAATTAAACAATTGTGCAGCACTACTTTGGTAAGAATAAAATGCCACATATGTCTGTTTAATAGGAAGTTAACAAAACTCTAAACATGGGGATTATAAAACCCTACAGACTTAGTTCTGAATGTGACAATCTTCCAGGAAACAGGTCCACTGTGCTGACTCATAAATCATTCGTATACCGGGGGTCCACGGCGGCCACAGCGATAGACAGTGTTGACATAGCCTGGCGGACACAGCCTCCACAGAAAAGACAGTCACACACACTGTTAGCTTGACTCCAACATTGGCACAGACCTACATAGCTTATCTTCAACATCTGCGACTGAACTCAATGTGTAACTGTGCTCCTAGATATTTCCACACCAAGTCAATATTTAGTCATGCTAGAAATAAAGATGTTAATCAGCTGAAGGAAAATCAAACACTGAAATAAAAACAAGGTTACATCTCTCTTAGCTCGCACATTAATCTGATACACAAGCTCAAAACTGTCTGCAAGGCAATTTATCTCGTCATTAATCTGTGGCAATGACCGTCTCCTCCTCAACAATCTCTGAATCAGTAGCAAAATACCTGGCAGCAGATCCATAGTGAACAAGTTCCCATTTAGATCTTAGTCCAGCAGACGACTGGCGATGCATTCTGCATGAAATTAAACCTCAGTTTGACTCTCCGTTGGTCTGACCTGCTCCGGCAACACAGGGCAGCTCTAGCTCACAAACAATGCCACCCTCCCCTCCTCTCTCTCTCTTTGCTTTCTTGCCATTCAGAAATTTTCTGACTTGTTGCAAAAATGATTGTGGCTATTCCGCGTCATTCTCTGTTGTTGTTGTGTGCTGTCAGTCAGGGTTGTTGTTGTCACAGCATGATGTTTGTGGGCCCTCAAAGACATCCAGAACAATCACAAGTCAGGTAGAATCAAGCAAGCGCCCGGGCCCCGAGCGACAGCTGC
Organism: Spondyliosoma cantharus; assembly: GCA_900302685.1. NCBI lineage: Eukaryota > Metazoa > Chordata > Actinopteri > Spariformes > Sparidae > Spondyliosoma > Spondyliosoma cantharus. The sequence continues at coordinate 28,571 of OMLP01006962.1, read as the reverse complement.
TTACCATACTGAGATCTGATTCAATGTAAACACTTACAGACTGAGCTGACTTCTTTTTATAGAAGAATGTCATAGGGAGCAACTTAAGCTTTTGTGACATACATGGATGTGTTTCACAGAAGCAAAATCAAGCACCTGAGTGCTTGATTTATAAAATAGTAAATCCTTTCTTTATTTCTGATGTTTCAAAAATGTGGATAACTGAGGTTATAATGGAAGTGTCCTATATTTTACAAAAACACGTTCAAGTTACTCAGATCAAGAACTTAAAACATTTCTAGCAATCTCATGTTCTATTCGCTGTATGATTCAGGAAAAACAAATTCAGATGTGCGACTGTTTACTAGAGGTTGTCTAGATTTTAAAAGCTGAGATAATACTGATAGATCGCAGACAATCTGACAATATTCAGCTCATTTGACATCTTATCAATTTATTAGATAATGGATAACTGTTGAACTGAGCACAAAACTCAAAGTAATAATACATGAACAAATATATCATTTGGAGATGGACAGTGTGTCCGCAAGTGAGTGTTGGAAGGCTATTGGAGCCAAGTTTCACAGACACTGATAGTTTGTAAAACATCTTATCGGCTCTTAATAATAGTGATATTTGGTCGACCTCAACTTTGAAGTCTGAATTCATTAAGTGGGGTTATAAAATGTAGTTTTTGAAATAGCAAAACTCGAATGCTGAAATATTTTAATGCTAGCATGGCAGGAGACAACTTTTTTCCCTGACTTATTCTAAATGTAATACTGATTACACAGTGTAATGGCTGGAGAAAGAAATGGCACCACCCACGTATAGATTGGTTCCCTTTAAGCCTCGATTTTCAAGATGCTATTTAGTCTGCCACCAGGCTGGATTTTTCCTGGAAAAACAAAGGTCAATTTACGGCACAAAGGAAACGTGGATGAACGTGGATATGAATAATAATATAAAATAATAATATATAAATATATATTATATAAATAATAATGAAAATATAAAAATAATAATAATAATAATATTGAAACAACTGGCATTCTTTCTACCAGACCAGTTAGTAACAAAACCTGGCTACTTATTAATGCAACCAGATGTTTTATTCTGCCTTTCCATAGCATTGAGATCAGGGTTTTTTTGGTCAAATTGGGATTCTTGGAGCAGTTTTTTTGCTTTGGATGGTGGCCAGGTTGCTAGCAACAGCCATGCTGCTAACGCTGCGTCTACCAACTGCGGGGCCAACAGTAATACCAAAGGGGAAAGTTCAAAGGGGGAAAAAGTTTAAATGTTCGTTATTTCTGCTTTAAATTTCCATATATGGTATTCTGTACTGATTAATTAATTAGGTATTCAGTTTCTTATGAAATTCCATTTATCCACAGAATACATATTACTTACTACTTTACTGTCAGTTTTTATCAGCATTGAGCGAGCAGTCCTCTTCCAGTGAGTGCAATAAAAGAGCCATCAATGATAACTGAAGTCTCTGAAGAGCATACTGACAATGGGTGCGGGTGGATGGAGGTGGTTTGATTACCAGAGCCAGCTCGACTTTGCTCCTGCTGACACAACTATTACCTCAAACAGCCCACATGGGCCACACCATGCAGCTGTGCAACAATCTGCCAGATTTCTTTCACTGCTCCATAATCTCACGGAGACAGCGATTCGACTCCCTGCTACACAAGGTTTATCTGTGCTGGCCAGTGTCAGCCCTCTGCTATGTGATACACTGCTCATTATCAGGCTGCATTGTTTCAGCTGAGTTCTCACTTTGAAGTAGTGGTCTTTGTCTGTCTGTGAGATAAACAAATGGTTGCCTAAAATGGTCACCAAAATGATTAAAGGGATTAAGAAGCCAGTGAGAATTTAATTAAACAGAGCGATTGAACTACTGATCTATTGAGATCAACATCATCTTTATTACCGTGTGTGATTGTTTGCATGTGTGGGTCCCTGGAGAATGACAAGGGATGGGGGAGGGTAAAGGAAAGAGTGAATTACAGTATGTCAGCACAGAGCTAACAGATGAGTGACAGTTTCATAAACCCTGTGAGCATTGCATATTACATAATGGTGTGAAAGAACAGCAGTGCCCAGTGGACAAGCATGTCTTAGTTAAGCTGAGTTAAACATTGAATGACACACGCTTTATTACTCTGATCAGGACTAACTTCCTCCTCACATCAGCCTTTCAGGCAGTGCGATGAAAGGGCGTTTCCAGTTGACAGGTAAAGGCACAACAGTGTCCTTCTATGGCGACCTTCCAACTGTGAGTGCGTTAACATGACAACTACATGAACCCATTAAAATTAAACGTGGCTAGTATAGTTTTGCCTTTGAGTTAACTAGAAGCTTTGGATTCACGCAAACACTCCCAGACTCTCAACAGTATGGTGACATTTTGCTCTGAGACAGAGAGGAATTTTTCATAGCAGCAAGAAAACCGCACCCAAGACATGATTGCATGTGAAAAAATCGTAGTCGACAAAACCTGTTTTATTTCCCAATTCAAGCTGAGAAATCTCTGTGACATGATCATGTAAGGGATATGCTCCACTTATGACAGGCAATGTAACAAATAAATGGATTGCAATAACTGCACGGTAATGAAAGTCCTTCACAATTCATCATTAGCAATCACCTTGCCTTTTTTGAACAGTCTAAGTATCATACGGTGTATGATGTTGGATCACTATTGTCTATGTAAAAGCCAGCAAATGCCAGAAAAAGTAAATACTACATTTAAAGCCAAACTATCTGTTTTGTCAGTGATGTTGCACTGTTGTAATAACAATAAAGAAGAGCCATGATGTAGAGATAATAAAAAAATCTTGATGGTAGTTTTACAGCTAAGCAATACATTTCTGAATTTCTAGGATGATTGTTCAGTGAAATGAACATTGAATGGCTCGGTTTGCCAATCTGAAGTATATCTAGACCAGATCTGGTATTGATCAACTATTCTTAGAAAGCAGTGATGGTTACACTTTAATATGGTCACAATGCATTTGACCTACTGATTGAACAACTATGTGACATCCTTTTTGTCTTTATTATTACTCAATAACCGGTACTTGGGAGAGCAGTCGACCTGACTCCATTTAAGCATTAATGGCAACAGTGTTTTTTTTTGCTTAAGCAAAGAATGGCTTGTTTCGTCTTTTTACGTGGTTAATTGATGGTTTATTTTAGAGCCTGAGCAGTGCTGGATTTTGTTGGGCCATTGGCAATACTTAGTAAGTAAACAATTCTGTTAATTTGCCATTGTGCACACATTTTTTGACAGGGATCTCTCAAATGTGGTTACCAAACACTTGTGGCTAAGATATGTAACAAAGTGCACTGACCAGTAAACTTTTTTTTTTATCATCATCTCTTATCGGCAAATATTGGCCATGCTGATACCGATTTATCAGTAATAGACCAATATGGGCCAAACAATAAATATCAATCAGACTCTAGTTTATTAATTAAACCCAAATTAGATGAAAAATGTATATATATTTACATATTATTACATAATTAACAGCTTAAAAAACTCAACTCACAGGATCTCACAATGTTTTAATAACTTTTTAAACCAGTCTATAAACTGTTAACAATTGATTCTAATAAATCAAGAATATGCATATATATGATGCTATCATTAAAGGTTTTTATAGGCTTATTAATGTTAATAAGTATCTTGGAAGGAATTATAAGGCACTTGTTACCTATTCTTTAAAGCTTATTACAAGGAATAAGCATTGCATATGCTTAATCATAATGTTTTTTGTTGAGGCTGTGTTGCAGAGGGGGTCATTTACTTACACTGGTCTCATGTTTGACCAGGTAAGTAAGTTTTACTTTCCAAAAACTATACCTGCTTCTGGTACACTTCAGCCATATTCATACATTCATTTTTTCAAATAAACCCCCTCGTGTAAACTTATAACTTTGTAACTGTAAAGTCCAGGTGTTTCCTCTATTTTGCCTACCCCTTTAACCACGTTCACTGTATTTGATGTTTATGGCACAACAGAAGGGGAATTTCTTTTGTCTTGCTGCTGACTTCATGTGAGAACATTCTCAGGTATCCCATCTGGACATGGCTTCAGATCATCAGAAATGCACCTAGTGACTCCACACATGTTTCTTACCTGTGGTATGGCTCTCTTCTGTATTTCTTCATCATCAGGCCATCCATGTTGGCAGGCAGGTCTGCATAGTTTTGCAGTCGGTCACTCCATGAAGTTGTCATCTTGAAAGCCTCGCTGTGTCTGAGGAGAAGACACCAAATATATTTGATTCCAACACAAATGAAACCCAAATGTTATCCCTTTAGATGAATTGTATTACTGGATACGAGCAAATGACTTGACTTAACTGGTGTTCTTTAACAAATATACAACAGTAAAAAAATAGTTAAAATAATGTGGAAGGATAATGTAGTTTCATTCAAGGTCACTTTAAATCCCAGTGTTGATATGACTTTTATCATGTTAAAGAGATTACACCTATTGTGTGTGCTGTGCTCAGTAAGGAGCTGTTGAGTCAATCACAACACAATAGATCCTAACAGTTTAATCGTCATCAATCAATTGGGGATTTTCACGTGATGTCGTCAAAATGCACAGGGTGACTGTGGTAGGGACGCAGACAATGAGTGAGGTCAGACCAGTCGGTTCACTGTACAAATTATTGAGAACAAACTTAGTCTGTCTAATGTACTGTGTCATACAGTCTTGCACACAAACAACCCTCACTCACAAGGCAAAATTGAAACACAAAGCAAAGATCGAGACTGAATCTATGACCTAAGAAAGGATTCAACATGGGTTACACCACTCAAACCAAAGCAGAGAGGCCAAAAAAAGGAAAACAACAATCCGTGGAACGCCTCTAGAATTTCTGCCTCAGATAGCCTCATCTTTTTAATGACCACAGAGAGCTGCATGTTTTCTTTCCTCTCATGCTGACACTCTATCATTCTCCTCCTGTCACTGGAGAGGGAGGCTTGGCTGCAGGAAGGAAAAGGCAGAGGAGGTCAGCTTTCTTGTTCTCGGTGCCAGCACAAATGCAAATGAGACTTGCATGTGGAGGCAGAGGACAACTGTCAACAGGGCCACTAACATCAAAACAAACTGTCATCCCATTTGACTTTGACGGCTGGACTGGAGAGTAAACGAAACCTACAGCATGTTTGGCGCACATGTGTATCTGCTTTAAAACTGACAAGACTGAGGTTTTCGTGATTTCTTACTGCATGCGATGCGATTTAAATTAAGAAAAACATGTATTGGGCCTTTATTCCCGTTTCCCGTTGACATAAAATGAGTTAAGCTAAAATGTATTATTGGGTGCCCCTAGATTATGTTCTGGTACACCTACATGAAAAAGTTAGGCGCACCAGTGCAACCACTGTGAGAAGTTCATCTGGAGCCCTTCTAATGCTTTGAATGCTACCATATTAGTGTTATCATAAAACAAAACAACTCAAGTACTTGATATTTTGTGAAATTAAAATATAGCAACCAAATAAAACCAGCTGCTTTCAGTTCTTAATAAGTGTAATAACTGTGTAAAACAGTGATATCATACCAGGAAAACCTCATAACCCTGCAACAATATAAGACACCCTTTGTTGTCGCATTATAGAACAGTCATTTTAGTGCATGTTTGATTATTTAGATAATGCCTTTGTGATACCTTGGCCCACCAGGGTCTGAAGGGAGCTCTGGTTTGGAAAGATTCACAGACAAGCCCTGAGCTAACCTGCACCACAGCCCAGCAAACAACAACTGAGTCGAGGCAAAACAGAAACTTGTAACAGGCTTGCTTTCCTCTTGTCAGTGTTGAGACACTAGCTCGACGTTTAGCTCAATAATAGTACACGTAACGTCAACTGTCATTTATGTGTACCCATCACCTTTGCCTGTAAAAAAATGTTTTTTAAAAAAAGGACTATTCACGAAACCTGCGGCGAGAGGTTAGCTTGAAGTGTCTCCACAAGCTAACATCAGAGTGAAACCGTGCCCCGAGGAGGGGACACGTCCTTCTATTTTCTGCAAAAGCTAGCTAACAGCTCCAGCAGCCTCTGTCCTGCTCTCCTCAGTCTTTAAATCTCACATTAAGGAGAAGGACAGCAGGAAAGTGGTCCGGGCGGAGCTAACGCGTTAGCTGGCTTGGATGCAAAACAAAAGCCACGAAGTGTAATAGATTTGGCTGCGTTTAGCTGTGACTGGCGTTACTGTACTCACCTCTGAGTTCCTGAATAAAACAACTGCACCGTCAGTGGGTCTGAGCATGCGCCTGGGGCTGTGTGAAAGTCGGAGAAGTCGCTAATGTGTATTTTCTGACAAGAAAGCGGCAGTCAAAGCGGTGATGTCTATACTGTACAGCCAGGCAGCAGATAAGTGTCCCTGCTCTGTCTGCTCTCCGCTATCTCTGTGTGAGCTCCTAGCTGCTATTATGAGACATTCAGGGGGCGGGGCCTCATCCTGTCCATCAGAGAGGAGGCGGGACTAGATGTTGTCGCACAGACACGTGACCCCACAGTCTCGCATCTGTTATCAGCTGACTACATCAAGATACACTTCACACTTCAGTGGATTGCATCAATTTGTCTTGCTGCAAGAATTTAATTTGCTCTGTATGGACGTGCAGCAGCGGAGAGAGCACTCCAGTTACCTACACAGGCTGAAAGGCTCTTACAATACTGACATTTATTCAGCTTTACTAAAACAACAAACATGCTAAGAGCACAAATAAAGTGTAAAGTCTGCTGATCACTGACATGCATTCACAGCTGTTCAGTTGCAGATACATCTGACAGGACTTGTATTCTGCGAAAGACTATTCTACATACAGCAGTGTAAAGATCGGCTTAAAGGAGAAGTTCAAAAGTTCACTCATTATCTACTCACCTCCATGTGGATGGAAAGGGGGGTTGATAACATTTGTGGAGATTCACAGCAAAACAGCATTCTCCTAAGCAACCTAAGTACATGGGGACTTGTTTTATATGATCCAAGTCACCGGAAGTCCTGGAATTGATTTGAAAAGTCATTATGTACACCTTCAGTGCACCCCGTTCAGAAAGGGTGGGCGCTAACACTTTAAGGTTAGCAGCTAATGTGAGGATTTCAGTTTAAATAGAGGTGTAAGTGATGTTTTTTCAAATCAGTCTTTGGGATATTTGGTCTTCCAGAGTCTTGGATTACACTAGACAAGCTGTATGGAGCTCTTATTTTTTTGTTGTTTTTAGCTGTTTCTTTTATTAGTTTTAAAAACAAGTCCCCATCTACTTCAGTTGTTTAAAGGAGTACTGCAACGCTGTTTTGCTGTGTTTTGCTTGTGGACAACAAAACTTCACCAGACTTTCCATCATCATGGCGGTGGAGAACATAATGACTGAATTTAGATGTGTGGGTGAACTGTTCCTTTAAGACCTGAAGTAATATCAGCAAAGTATATGTAAAGGATCAAAAGTAAAAGTATTCATTTAGCAGAAAAATTCCCCTTTAACTTTTATATTATCATATATGATGTAATAATATAGTTAATACAGAATCAAAAATATGTGAGCAGCATTTTAGTGTTGAAGCTGACTGAGTCGGAGCTAGCTTAATAACTATAAAGACAGATAGGTGGTTTATTTTAATAGTTTCCAATTTAAGGGTCACCAGATAAATCAGACGGGTCATGAGATAACAGGACAGAAAAGAAGAAAGCGTGTCTTGTTTTTCCTCTTTGGGCCTCAGAAAATGATTTAATTGGAAGCATGTGACATCTGAAACATGACAAGAGGCAATTTTATTAAGTGGTTTAGTTTTATCTTTAACTATTTCATGTATATGAATATGATATAAAAGTGTATCACTGTTCTTCATGTAAACTCTTAATCTAAAAGGGTGGAAGTAATTCTAGCTGTTAAGTAGCGTATAAAGTAAAAAATGGAAAATACTCCAGAAAAGTACAAGTACTTCAAAATTGTACCTATGTAGGCTACAGTACTTGAGTAAATTTTCACTTTCCACTGCTGGATATCAAACAGTGACAGTAAGTGCAGTACATCTATCTGTCCACACTAGCACATTGTTTGGTGTGTCTGAAATTAAACAAATAATTTGAGGTTAAAGTAACTTTTTCCCTCACGGCTGTTCACATCTCTATTTAGTAAACAGTATGTTGTCAGTGGGACTTGAGTGTGTTTCATTTCAGATACATTCTGCTGCAGAACAGAGGCAAAGCTACAGAGAACATGTCAGATGACGACCTTATTAACTGCACTTTTACAAAAATTTGACAAATTACCCAAATTTCAAGCAAAGTACAAAGTGAGCTACAGTAACAGGACAAAATGTATGTTACTTCCATCCATTTACCTTAAGATCGGATCCTATCAACACTGATGAATTCAAGGACACACAAAAAACAGATCCTCCTGATTAGATAATGTTTGACCCACCCAAGATCAGAGGAGCTCTTCTCCACAGCACAAAATCACAATGCACGCAATTCTTCATATAAAACCTTTTGTATTGACATTGTCATTATACCTCTTGTCCACGCTGTCACGAGCCGATCAACTATGTCCTACAGGGTGTAATTTATAGACACATATCACAGAGTTTACTTTATTATTTGATATCAGCACAGATTTCGTGAAAGAAAGGCACCTCCAGGGCACTCTGAGTGGCCCTGGTTGAAATATTCTGTCTTCCAGCTTGCAGCTCACAGGTAAAAAGTGTCAGCAGTGCCCCCTTCTTGTTCCTGAAAAAGATCAGAAAGACTCAGTCAGGCTTGAAACCTGTGTTAATCTGGACTGTTGATGCAGCATAGTGATGGTTGGTCTTGATCTCTGGCTTCCCTATTTGGGAAAATCAGTGTCTGTGTGTCAGCTCACCAGTTCATCCACCATCAGTGCACCAGAGCATCCAGTAGTCAAAACGATGCATTCACTCTTACAGTTTGTGTACACCTCAGTACCAAGCAGTTCCAGTACTGTATATTTGAGCCATTCATGATTGCTTGCAGTGTGCTTCAGTTTGACAACAGAGGGCAGCAAAGGCCTGTCAGTCGGAGGCTGCCTTCAATGGATGTTGAACAAAATCAAATACACAGCAAACAAAACAAATACTTATCAGATCACTCCAAAGAGTGACATTTATTTATTAAGATCTCAGACTGTTTTTCTTTCTCGGAGATTCAGCTATTAAAGAGCAGCCTTACGGTCACACAGTAGGACAGAAGATGCAATTTGTGGCTTACAACTGTGTGAAGGAGGTACTCTTTGTTGATGTTGGGACAGCAGGCGCACTAATCCGAACGTAAAAGGGAAAATGGAGCCTCTCCCATTGCAGCACGTCTCCATTCACCCATTTTAGCCCCATTCTCACTTCAGATTTTTGAGATGAAGAGTTAACAAACACATCATTCTAATAATTGTAACCCATGATAATTTGTATAAAACGTTGTTGGACACTTGAGGAAGTATAGTAAATGGTTTGACATGACACAATGATCATGTTTATTACTGCTTCTAACAGCAATACTGTTGGTTTTCACTTGTCAACTATGTACGATAGGAAAAAGTTTTGAAGTAAAGTGCACCATCATCATCCTGTCTACCAATCCTGCTCTTGATGTGAATCTGAATTCAGGGTGGAGGCAATATTTCATTCACAGATACAGAAACACTAAAAGTAGTCTGGAGGTCACTTAAAATCGAAAGCTAAAGATTTGCGTCTGGAATAACATGTCAACATTGTTTTTTCAAATGTGCAACAAGATGTGAAACACTGTGACGCATCAGCACTGCGCCAAAAGGACAGTTCCATCTGCTCCACACAAAGAACCCTGTCAACTGCGCACATCTGGACTGGTGTCAGGATTTTTGACTAATTGTGAGCAATCAAACACACAAAAAACATCTGCAGCGAAATATTCAGCGCTGATTCTCGTGTCCACTGTGCAACCTGACGCATGCGGAACGAACGAGTCCTGATGTTGCCGTCGGGCATTAATTAGTGATTCGGTTGCCCCCCTATATAAAGGAGACGCGCCCACTGCTCTGCTCTGTCTCCATTCAAGCCAAGATGAGCTACGGATCTGAAGTCTTTTCCTCCTCCTCCTACAGGAAGATTTTCGGGGACTCTCCCCGTTATGCGTCCTCTCCCTCGCGGTCTGCGGGGAGCGGGACCTCCCGGGGAGGGTACCGGTCCTCCTCTCTGTCCCGGAGCAACGTCTCATCCGTGCCCTCGTACAGCAGAAAGTCCGGCCGCTCCTTCTCGTCCATGCCGCTGGAGACCTTCGACCTGACACAGAGCAGCGTCCTCAACAATGAGTTCAAAATCGTCCGCACCAACGAGAAGGAGCAAATGCAGGGTCTCAATGACCGCTTTGCGATGTTCATCGAGAAAGTGCGTAACTTGGAGCAGCACAACAAAGTGCTGGAGACGGAGTTGACGGCGCTGCGTCAGCGGCACAACGAGCCGTCCCGCCTGGCCGAGCTTTACCAGCAAGAGATCCGCGAACTGCGCTCCCAGCTGGAGGAGGTGAACGGAGAGAAGTCCCAGCTCTTTCTGGAGAGGGATAGTATTGAAGACGAACTGCAGAAGCTCCGGGGCAAATACGAAGAGGAGTTCCGTGCCCGGGAGGAGGCGGAGGTCACTCTCAAGGTGTTCAAGAAGGATGTGGATGATGCCACCATGGTGCGCCTGGACCTGGAGAAGAAGGTGGAATCTCTGCTGGACGAGATCAGCTTCCTCAGGAAGGTGCACGAGGAGGAGGTGGCCGAGCTGATGGACATGATCCAGGCTGCCCAGGTGTCCGTGGAGATGGAGGTGACCAAGCCGGACCTCACCTCCGCCCTCAAGGAGATTCGAGGCCAGTACGAGTCCATGGCGTCCAAGAACCTGCAGTCGGCCGAGGAGTGGTACAAGACCAAGTTCGCCGACTTGTCCGAGCAGGCCACCCGGAGCAACGAGGCCATCCGCGCCAGCAGGGAGGAGATGAACGAGTTCAGGAGGCAGCTGCAGTCCAAGACCATCGAGATCGAGAGTCTGAGGGGAACCAACGAGTCTCTGGAAAAGCAGCTCCGGGAGATGGAGGACAGGCACCATGTGGAGATCGGAAACTACCAGGTAATCTTGTTCAATGACTTGTTTAGGCGCTTATCAAACAGGTGACGGGTGAATGGAAGCTCATTGTGTCACTCAGGTTTATGTACACTGAAATTAATCCACTGTCCAGTGTTTTTATTGTCTGAAGAGTGAATGTCAGAGCAACATTACTATCGGGAGCAGCCGCTGTGCGTCGGGCTCTGTCCGTGGTGCTGAAACCGTCTCCCCTGGGACAGCGCGCCCACAGCTGCATCTGACAACGCCCACTGCGCGTACATGAGCTCTGAATGAGTGATTCCTCACAAGTGCTGCTTTGGATTCAACAACTGAGAATACGTTGTCAGGACAAATATTACAGACCATGCTGCTCATAAATGACTTTAATCTGCAGGCTAACAATAGGACGGGCAGGTCTTTGTTTGGGCACCAACATTATTCCTCTGCCAGCAATGTGGCCACAGATTATTGTTCCTAATTTACTGAGTTTAAAATATTGAACCCTGGTCGACTTTTTTGAGTTGTTTTCCTGTATATGTTTTTTAGGACAGCATGGTGGAGCTGGAGAATGAGCTGAGGACCACTAAGAACGAGATGGCTCGTCACCTGAGGGAGTACCAGGATCTGCTGAATGTCAAGATGGCACTGGATATTGAAATCGCAGCTTACAGGTGGGCCTCTCTCGCAAAAGCAACTCAAGTGAAAGAGCATAGTCTAAAAACAGATTTCACCTCACCCTCACTAACCCCTTACCTCCATCCTCCTCTCTGCAGGAAACTCCTTGAAGGCGAGGAGACCCGCATTGGGACAGGGATCGCCTATCCCGGCCCCACCATGGGCGCAGCTGCTGGGCAAGGCTACAACTACCAGTCCCGCATGTACACCAGCTCCAGCAGGGGCTCCAAGAAGGAGGGCAAGGACGAGGACCAGCAGCAGCAGAGCAAGTCCGGAGCCAAGGTGACCCAGCGTGAAGTTTACGAGGAGACGGTGGTCACCACCAAGAAGATGGAGAAGCAGCAAGATGGCAGCGATATTCCCACCAATCAGAAAAACTAAGAGCCCACTGTAAGCCGGTTTTTGACCCCTGAAACTTCCCTCCTACCCCGCAAACCCAATCCTTTCTTAATTTACCATCCTAAAACAAACCCTGAGCCTTCACACTTAAACACTTGTTCTGAAAAGATAGGTCTGCTTTTGCCTTCTTATCTTTAATGGGCTAATATGTAAGAATTGTAGTCTATAAGATTAAAAAATTGATACAATTGGGAAATAACATTGCGGACGGTATGTCAAAGACAAGTTTCTACTGTGTGGAAGAGAAATCTGCTGAAGTTAGTATGCTAACCAGCTAGCCCTCAAGAGGTGACAGTTATAGATAGTAAACAAAACCAACACTCCCCCGCTCCTCTGAGCTCCCAATCTGGCCAGGGTCAATTAATTTGACCGCTAGATGCTCGGTTTACTGAGCTAAGTGCTAGCTAGCTGCAGTTAGCAGCTACTTTGGTGATATACTGCCCCCTATTTGTGGCCTAATTGGACATATTGCTGCTTTTAAGTAAAGTAAGAATGCCGTGGCTTCTATCTCTGTGTTGGAAGTGTTCAGAGTGCAGGGTCTGGCTGTTTGTTTTACGAGGGTTCAATCTTCCTCGTCCCCCTTTGTCCCCCACATGTGTCCCCCAAGGGAAATCCATTATAACTCTCCTGTTACCGTCACTCTATACAAACCACGGTACATCTGTTCTCTCTCTTTCACCCAGTCAGCATCAGACAACAACAAGCACTTAGGTAGCATCTCTTACAGACGTTCCACTGGTCATTCACACTCGGGACTAATGTTGCATCAATATGTGATACAGGAACACCACAGTAGATAATAATAACTCTGGTCATTCACCACTACCACAAGCTGTGAGATACTCTCAACACATTCCAATGGAAGCCGTGTGTGTGCGTGTGTGTGTACGAAATATTACATTTAACGAACTAAAGACTCAAACACATCAGCTGGTGTCGGTTACTCTTTCTGCATCCACTTATGCGATACAAATAAAATTATTCTTGATCTAATAAGGACAGTTTAATAAAGAAGCACACAGTCTACAGTTGCAGGAAACCAGCCAAAAATAAGTAATAATATGTGATAGTGTCTTGCTGAGCCATTATTTTAAGCCTCTTTACTAAAAATGGAGTTCGTAAGCAAAACGTCTGCTTAAATCTCCTCTCGCACAATCGTTTTGATCACAGCCGATGGTGCATCAGTGCCCCAATCAGCTCTGCATGACAGCAGTACGGAGGAGGATGAACGCCCTCGGTCCTCCTTTTTGAACTCCCAGGCGAAGTTTCACTCTCAAAAGTGGATTGTTGTAGCTATAAGGACCAGACCTGACGCCAACAAGAAAACAAATGTATTAATCGAGGATAATTTGCATGGTGTATGTAGATGTCATGCATGGAATCCATCAACCCATCATTCGGCACCGTTTCATTCTTTGGAGTTAAAAACGCCATGCTGAGCATCATCACGCACAATGCTCGTTAATAAATGTAATAGAAATGTGCTTGTTAGCCTGTAGGCTAGATCTGGAGACTACTTGTTATAGCTCTTTCTGTAGGATGTGACTTAGGTAGGCTTCTCTGCTGCTGATGCTATGAGGATGAGGTGGAAAGATCCTCTTTAAGGCGCTTATATAGGATTGTCAAAGCTACCTAATTTGGTAATAATGAGCAGTTTTCACAATGTGCTGGGAAGGATACAGGCAAAAGGGAAGCAAAGATGCTTGAAAGGAGGCAAAATGATGAGAAAGAAGGAGGGATTTCTCTCTGGAATTTAAAATACGCTTTAGCAGAAAAGACTCTGTATGATCCATCCATGTAACGCCATTCCCCATGTGCCATCGACGATGCTTTCGAGCCCCAGAATCCATACCATGATACTCAGCCAGAAGAAAATACAATGCCATCAACATTCATCACAGATTCAGTCAGAAGCTGCCAGACCACCATGTGTTTGAAACAACTTGACCTTTGTCTTTATAACTGTGGCCATGACTGGATAAAATGTCTGTTGTAGTACAACCCCACCACTAGAAATCCTTCTGTATGAGCGTGTTTTTCTGCTTGTGCACTGCCAACTTTAACACAACTATCTTGTTCTGCTGCTGCTGCTGCTCATGGCGTTTGCAAGCCCTGACAAACTGCACTCACAAAGAAAACTATTGATTGTACAGGCAGACTGTTCTGGATCGGGATTGTTGTTTAGCTTGAGGCTCGTGATAAGTATCTCAGTACTGTAGTGAGTGTGTTTGTATCTCTACACAGTGGCCTATCATATCTGGAATTATTTGAGGGGCAGCGAAATCTGGAATGTCAGGCAATTTGTTTTATGGATTAATGGATTCAAGTGTGAAGCAGGTAGGGAAAAATCTCAGATGTACGACAGATATAAGCAGCATTTATAGTATGCAGCTATAACAATGGATGAATGGTTCGTGGGTGCAAATGTCAAGCCTTTATCTTAACACTGTAAACCAAAAGAGTTTTCATTGGTGTCTGCGGACAAAATGTCACTACTTATACTTCTACAGCACTGCCAAACTTTTTTGAACGCCACTTCATGAAAAAGAGCATCAAGTATTTTCTGCAAATACAGTACCTCACCAATCCAAAAAAAAAAAAAACAACAATCAAGATTTAGCCATAGGACAAATACTGTAGGATGTGAAATGCCTTAAAACACCAGCAGCTTTTATTCTGGCCATGTGTGTGATGTGTATGATTCTGGTCAGTGGGGTGTTTAATCATTATTCTCTCTTTCTTAGTGTTTATTAGAGCTACCATGACTACAGACACATAGGGATTGAATGTAGTTGACATGCTATTCTCTTTACTCTTATTACTACTCATGTATTGCTGTATGACACCATATCAATAAAGACTTGACATTACAGAGGCTCATGACTTCATTGTGTTCATGTGAACGCACACACACTGGTACATGATATATGTAACTGATCGAAATGCACATTATCCCATTAGCATTATATTGACGGTGTTATGATAACTCACCAGGACTTTTACTGCACTTGTTTGATGAAGAATAATGACAGCGTGGAAATTTACATAGTAGATTTAGTCAATACAGCACTTTAAATACAGCTTTAAAATATATATACTTGAATGTTTGTATTCTATTCTTACGCTGCATTACTTTTCAGAGGGAAATAATGTACACTGTGTAGTGTACACACTGTACACTACTACATTTATTTAATATCTATATATATCATTTACTTTGCAGATTCCGATTTATAATACAAAATACGATCAACAAATAAACGTACTGTATGTATCATTACAGGTTAAGATGAGATTAGATAAGACTCAAAGGGGCATAATGTAGTTCTGGAGAAGAGGTCCGCCACATATAAACAAAGTAAAACGGTATGAAACTGTGTTGTCCTTTAAGGTCAGTTTGCTTATTCAGTTTATTCGGTCATGAAAACAAAGAGTTTGTTCATTTGAGCTAACTGGCTCATGGCAGCTACAGTTAGCTGCACTTTGCTGATATGGTTGAGGGAAATTCTCCTTGTCGAGGTAGAGAGTTGCTAATCCGAATAATTTCAGGCTCAGTGTGATAAATCAGATCTCTTTGATAGATGCAGCATGGAGAGAAGACCCGCCGTGTTCTCTGCAGTCTTCCAAATGTTTTTTTGACTTAGATACGAGAGAACAGTGGTTGCATACTTTTACACAATCATTATATATAATTTCTTCCCAGAACAGTGACCCCCCCTGATGTTTGTGTTAATCATGCCTCTCCCACACCATTTGTGGTTTCATTGAAATGTAAATGTCCTCCTATCTACCCTCCTGTAAACACCTCAGGCCAAGAGAATTGCCTCTTGTCTGACCTGTCCTAGCAAACCCCCACACCTTAGGTGAAGGGGAATCTCCCCTCCTCTCACATCCTGATATGTTCTCTACCATACATTGATTACTGAATTCAAAACTATTTAATTTCCCACATATGCTTAACCCCTATTTTCAATATGACTTCAAGAGCTGGCCACTTCTTACATATAGCACCTTTAATGCATCAGTTAGCATAATCCAATAATATTATCTACATTATTCTGAAATCGGCGAGTCTGCTTAATCAATACTTTTACTGTTGGTACTTGAACTTGCAACTGAGTATTTCGATAGTATAAAATGCTGCTTTACTGGGTCCTTCCTCTACCACTGATTGGTGATGAGTCACTGTGTGTAAGAGGATGGATGAGAGAATATTCACAGATTTTCTAGATTCTAAATAATAAAGCGGTATATGAGCACATGGCATCCATCATGACTATATTCACTTTGGTTTAGTACATTTCTGAGTGAGTTTGATTTCTTTTACACACTTGAAATGATGCAGCAAATGCAGGAAAATTCTGTTGCTGAAGAAAATCCCGTTCACCTGTGAGAAATGGTAACATAAATATTCTTTCAGCATCAGCAAGTAAATATTGCTTTTGACCGACACAGGCCTCAGAGCAATGTCACCTTGACCTCTTCCTTGAGATATCTGTTTTTTCTCAGGGTCACAGTGCAGATGCGCATGACAGAGATATGATGGATTACCTGCTGCTGTACTGTACGTTGATCTTTGTCCCCCACGCCGCTGTCCCACACACTTACACACACACACTTACACACACCTAGACCTCGAGACCTTGGGCCTTGTAGATTGTCTCTGATAAGCCCGTCTCTCCTCGTCCACCAACTGGGTGGGACAACCTCAGTGAAGGGGCGTGCACGTCTGTGACGTAGTTTGCAGTTCTTCAAAGATTTATACCCCTGCAATGCTGCTGAGTAGAAGGTGTGGCAAGAGCCATCCAGTGACATACCACTGTAAAAAGCCCTGCTATGAAACAGCCCTCCCTCCATTTGCCTCAAACTTAAAGAGTACTTAAACTTTCTATTCTGAGTTTCACCTCAGCCACTGTGCCCCTTCTCCATAACCATAAAAAACACATGAGAATATTACGAGGCTATAAAAACCTGTGAAAATTTGTACTGACTGTGGCAACGCATCAATTTTTTTGCCTCCTATAGGAAACTCCGGGATTCATTTCAAATTTATTGCTGCTGAAAGCTATCAGTGGGTGTTTAGCTTTCAGTCCCAATCAGCATATGTAGCAGTCAGCTGATTGAGTGTGCCACTCTGTGATTATTGCACACATGCTTGTCTTAAAATACTTGCAGTGTTGTGTAAAACAAACTGAACAAACTGAGCCTACAAGTTCACAGAAACTTAACACCTTTCATCTATTGATTTCTCACATCTCATTGAACATGCGGCCATTTTCATGGTCAGCGTGGGAAGCCAGCAATGGAAAAGACAATAGTTAATGACAACCTGGAGCCATATTTTAGGGTGAAACAGCATATTTAATGTCCCATCAGCTTCTGTAAGACATCAGATAGCAGCAGTCAACCCCTTCCTTGCGAACACCACTGTTTAATATTTTCACACTATACAATAGCAAATGCATAAATTAGTTCTAAATTATCAACACATTCTCTTGGACGCATTAATTTCAGCTCGGGAGTGAAAGAGATTGGATGTAATCAAACAGTAATGTTACCCAGGAAGTGGTTGAATGCTAACGTTAGCTATTGTTGGTATGTCCTTCTACCTCAAAACATGGCCCAATTTCCCTTCACATTTTCATTATTCAATAACTTTTCAGTTGCTACTGAAGCTGTAAGTAATAAATGACAATAATTTCTCAGATTCCTTATGTTTATACAATCCTCAGCACAGCAGCATAACAATATTCGGCATTCAAGCTTCACACACCCGAGCACTATGTCATAGGAAAATGGCTGCCATGTGAAGTGGGTCAGTTGTATTCATATTGGTTTTTCCCTTTTTATTTCCCCTCAAGAAGCCTAAAGGGTGAATATATCCAGCCTTATACATCTGGACATATTTTGACATTTTAGGATCTCCCCTTCAAATTTCAAATTTCAAAAATGTTTTGATCCGCAGTTTGAGTAGAAGTCGGAAAGGTTCTGATAAATATCATTCGTACATGCCCACCCCTCAGTGACTGTGGCAGTCTTTCCTTTTCATGTCTTCCCCTTTGGGATAAAGGGGAGACTGTGCTGAGGGAGACTCATGTTTTATGTTCTGTCTGGTAATAATTGTTGGTGTGGGGCTGTGAGGGTGGTGGAAATGAGAATCAGGTGGCGGAGCAAGGGGGGCCATGGTGGCCATAAATTTCACCTGTTTGTCACCGTCTGCGGATCAAAGCCATTACGCTTCACTGGCCTGAGGTTTTGGTACTGCGGACATATCAAACTGCGACTACACACAAAGACCAAAAATCAGAAGAAGCAATAAGATGCTACTGCTTGAATAAGGGAGACTGTTACATTCCTTTTAAATCATCATGTAAACTTCAGGCTTGAGCTGTGTTCAGACAGAAGGAGAGGTACATTTTGGGTGCAGCCTGAATGCACGTAAAGTCAGTAGAGAGATGCAAGACTCAGGTGAAGCATCCATTGTAGATGAAGTTGAATGCGAGGGGAAATTTGTGCCTATCCCTGGGCTTTACGAATTGACTTTATAAGTGTACAGAGAGGAGAAAAAGGAAGAAAGTCTGTGGGAAAATTACAGAAAGATCCTGTTTTACTAGAGTGTCTGTTGAGCTCAGTCAAGGGCTGAGCTGCCACACAGTCAGTAAGCACTGGTGTGTTGCTAGTTAGCTAACAGCTAACATCTGTATAGCTGGTTCATGCATAGTATTGGGTGAATAAACACGGACTGCACAGACATAATGTGAAGATAAAAACACACCTTCCTTAAAGGAATATGCTGACCAGGAAGTGCATTTGTCTTGTGTACCAGTACCAGCACCTGAAACTGGTACCAGTACCCTAGATAGCATGCAGTTCACCTACCTACCATACTGTTTTAACATACTCAACAGCATTTGGCTAGTGAAAAAAGCCCATCTATCTCCGACAACAACTTCTACAAACTAGTTCATTAATAACACGAAGATGTCAATGAAGATGTTAATGCCTGATCCTGCCTCGGCAGTGCTGGATGCAGGCAGGCGAAAGTCATCCACGTTGGCTTTCAAACGGTTCCCACTTGAACTTTTAGATGTATTTCATGTTTGATCAGGTGTTCGGTTTAGACATGTTGCTCTCGTCAGCTTTATATTTTATATTACAGATACTGCAGCCTGTGTTGCCCTGACTCACTGTGACTTATCGCAGAGCAACGTCTAACGCTCTCTCTTTCTCGCCACGTAATTTTAAAGATCTGCTCACAGGTACCAAACTTTAGCATGGATTGGATTTAACATGAACTGGCACTCGGTAGTACCAATGTCATTTGGTCGGTACGTACCCTTAAAAGTACCGAGTTTGGTACCCAGCCTTATAAGCCTCTGCCAGAACTGAAGAAAAAAAATACTTCCAATAGTATTTTTACACATCTAAGTTGCTAGCAAGCAATCTCGCCATCATCACATCCCAATGTGAGATGATAGTTTTCTCTTGTTTTTTATTCTACACTTCACAAAAGCTTTATTGTGTAATGAGGACCAGCTAGCTGCTATTTCCCTCTGCTTAGACTTAGACTGTCCAATGCTAAGCTTAGCATCACATATATTTTCACAAATGAAATAAATAAATATATTGATTTTGGACTAATTTCCCAATATGTCAGACCATTCCTTTCATTACACAGACAAGCAAACAATTTTTCAATTCATCCATCATGAGTATGGATCCTTCTACCATATGACTCAGTAGCTAGTGGTTATGAATATTTTACTCTTTGCAGCTGTAAACAAAGTGTTGATTTGTGAGTTGCTGCTGCCGTTGCCTTGGAATCTGTTGCTAGCATCCTGCTGTGCTTCAGCAGCCTCGGGGAATCACCACTCGGAGAGAGTGGAGTCTCTCTGAGCTGTCGTCCAGACAGGCAGACAAAGAGGTCTGAGGAGAGGCTTATAAACAGATACAGAAGCCCCTTCAGCAAATGAAGTAACAACAGCAGACATGAGGGAGAGCAGATTTGTCAGATTTAACTCATTTGAGGCGTGAATGATTTTAAGAGATTATTTAGTATTCAATTATATTTTCAGTCTGGTTCCTGGCCTGGTAGAAAGTGCTGAATCATTTTGAGGCAGGCCCTGTGCGTGACGTTGCGTCCCTGTTAACCAAGCTATTACAGTTTTTTTTTCTTTTTTTCTCCTTGGTGCTAATAATAGCAGAGACAGAGCCGGCAGAGCCAGACATGCAGACAGACAGACTGAAGGAAAATGTTTCTCCCGGAACAAAGAGGAAGGTCATAGCCCTTTTCTTAACCTCAGTCTGAGCTTCTGTGAGGCTGGATTGAAGGGTTTTGGGGCTATTTAACCTAATTATAATGAATTAGATTAGCTGGAAAGTCCATCTCACTAATCAGAAAAGGGAGGGGGCATAGCAGCTGTTGTTCTTTACATATTTCTAATATTGTGGAGGATTTGATCTAGGTGTCAAGATTTGATTTGTGGACCGAAGGTTGGTTAATGTGAGCTCCATGTTTTTCTGTTCTTTGTTTGTGGATCATTTAAACAAAATGTGACTCGTGAACAACATTGAATTTTACATTTCACATTTATATTATGACAGATCACTGACATGTGATTGCAAACTGGTTAATACAAATACTCATTTTGCACAATTGTTGCATTTTGAATAGACCTGAACAAAGCCTTTGCATTATTCAAGGACAGACAACTTTTCAGAGCATTAAGCAAAGATTATGCACCAAAACACAAAAGTACCCCGTAACTACCATGAGATAAATGCAGAGACTATAAAAAGACAACATTCAAACCTCTTCAAACATTTTTCAGATAAAGTACTGTCCTTTATCAATGCTGATATTTTCTAAATTCATGTCACAACTAGCTGATTGTTAGAAAGCATGCAGACTATATGTAAAGGAACCACACCGAGACTACATGGGCCGAAACCTCATTATTTCCTACGGTGAAAGTATGACTTATCACTTCCTCCACTGATCAGACAGATATCATTAAAAAAACAACAAAAAAAAAAACACTGTTGTACCAGATATCGTCTGATGAAATGTTAAAAGGTGGGTATTTTTAGGTTTCAGCTGGCTGCATCAAAAAGTTGGAGAAGGAGGAAGGTTGGAGGAGTAGAGAAAAAACGATCCATGCATCATAAGCAGCCGAGCTGAAGCTTTGCAGGCTGCTGGCGATGCTGCACTGGAGGCACAGAGTGTCAACATGAAGATAAATCTGGTATAAAAAAAAAAATGCACATGCCTTTCAAAAATGTTCAACCATTCGGGAATATTTGGGCGAACATAAGAATGTGTTCACTGGCTTCCTCCAGCATCCTGTCAGAAGATGCAACACAAGACTTTGAAACAGCAGTACTGAGAAACATTCTAGTCTTTAATCCAACAATAATTATTGATAAACTGTATATGCTACTTCCCTGACACTAGCCTATGTTACTTAAATGTAAAAGTTACGGTCTGTCTGCAGACATACAGTCACTGACCCAAAGTACTTTTTCTCTACTCACATGGGACTCGTTATTTTGCAGGAGGCCTGGGAGGGTGCAGAGTGCAGCAAAACAAGTTCCACCAACAGGGATGTGTCCTTAAAGTAACCTTGTGCTGCAGCGGCTGACAGTATTAATCTGGAATCACATTCACATTAAGATATCCATGATGAATGATGACATTCTGGTTTGTTGGTCTATGACAAGGCAAAGTACTGATAAAAAAAGAAACTCCAGCCAATTTCAGATATATATTTCATATCAGCACTCTCATCTCCAAGTTGTGTGTTTTCACATCTATACTGTTATCAGTTATTTTCACCTCTACTATCACTGATTGTGTTTCGAGTATATTCCCGATACAGCAAAAACAATCTGACTGTTTTACACATCCAAAGATCACAGTGTACCAACGAGTCCCTAAAATGTTCCTCCAGCTCTTTGGGGGTTGGGAGGTGTGTGCCGCCGCTGCCTAATCCATAATACAACAGCTGAGCCCATCCAGGACTTTGTGTTCGACATCCAGTCTGCACGGTATGACACAGTGGTTTGGCAGCGAGAGAACAAAGACAAATGGGAGGTATAAAGATGCGAAAAAGTTAAGCTCAACCCAACGTTGGAAAGAATTCTCTTAAAGGTATCACAGGGGCTTAAAATCTGGGAGTAAAGCAGCTGTAAGAACAGTAACCGATGTGTCAAATGGAATAAGTAATGATCGGGAGCTCAAAGCTTTAAAAAGAGTGAGACCTCTGATCGGTTTGAGACGATTCTGTTTCAGTGATCGAACTCAAGAATTCCCTTTTTCACTTGTGGCACAGCTGTAATGACAGTTGTAGCCAGACGAGTTGAAAGATTACATGAAAGATGAGGTTATTGTCATGATTCCTCTGTGGGCTTCTTCTTTCTTGATCCTATTCCTCCATAGTAAAATATTAAAGTGACCTCTTCAAATTACCCTCTGTTCAGGGCGGCAGCCTGCTAGAGTTATTACAATACAACGTTTAATATCATGTCCAGTATTATGTTCATTATCAGGAGCAAGACTACCTTTTCAACATCGCTGCCAATTTACCTCAAATGTCATTGCCAGTAGTACTTTATTTCTATTTAAGTTTAAGTTTACTCTTGTACACAACTTGTCTTACCTCTGATGTTATTGTATTAGGCGATGTTTTTTGTATTTATGTTTTAAACATTTTATATTTTGTGGATTTTTGTATATTTTACTCATATTTAATGCTCTTTATTGTCTCAACATGGCTGAGTGTGTGACACTACAGGGTCTTGTTACTGTTTTTTTTCTATTGTACTTGTACTTCAATGTCTGGCACATGAATTTCCCTCTGGACTAATAACATTCACCCCTGAAATCTGATTGGCCACCACATTATTCCTGAAGTATCTTTGGCTACCTGTCCAGTGAGAGGTGGAAGGTTGAAGAAATTTGTCTGGCTCCACTCTGTTATGGCATGATTGCTGTGATTTTCATATTTAAATCTATTAAATGTACTAATTGTAAGTTGCTTTGGGTCAAAGCTTTATCAAAATTAATGTAATGTAATGTCAAAAATAAATGAATAAACACAATGTAAGAGAAGTTCAGACGCTGTAATGCTGACATTAAAAGAAGGAATTAGAAGTGATCCATTTATCTTATAGTGATGCATGTCACCCCAGTATAAGTCAGTGCCCCACTTGGGCCCCACCTGTCAGATTAAGCAGGACGTGCACCTGCACAGTATATAGACCATATTCCCCCCAAAAACGCCCTCTTAATGTCCATTATATCATCAAGTAAAACACTGATTAAAGATGTTCTTTATTATTAGCTTTTGCTTCGCGTAATTAGGCCACATCATTGTGAGCATTAATTTCCTCCACTACCGAGCAGATGTGAAACTGTGAGAGGTCAGACACAGTAAATGTGCTGTCATTAATCTTCGGGCACCGAGGACTTCAATTTAGGCAATGCACCTTTCAAATGATGCTAAAGGATAGTTTATTAAGGCCTTTAATAACAAAGTGACAGCAGTTTCTTAATAAAAGTGTTAGAAGCTGCTCTGCTCTTGTCAGAGATGTTCATGTTTTTGGAAGAAGTCTTGGAAAATACTATTAATTGCTTTCTCGTCAGGAATAATATGAGAAAAATCGACATCCTGCTCAATGTTAGAGTCGTACCAAGTCTTCTCATCAAACTCCCTGCAGGAAACAAAACAAGTGTGTTTCACAAAATCTTTAACTATTGCCATAAAACTGCATATACTGATTTACTTGGCACTTTGGCTGTTAATAAAACAATGACGCATTAACATCTTATTAAGTTATTATGGGGACCATGTTAGAAAACAGTTTCTTATTTAACATCACTTTAGCATTCATTTGGAGTCTTGTTTTTGGCTTCTCCTTGTCATCTTTTTGCGTCTGCATTATTTCAACTGACTGCTTTCCAACTTTGTCTGTTACGGCAGGAAGTGACGATGGCAACAGTGAGACTGAACATCAATGGCAAGATATGGGACTTAAATTAAAAAAACGGTAGCTAGCTACTGTCAAGGATAGCTAGCAAAGAGCATCTGTATTCATTTACTCGGGTATTTTTCTTGTTCTTGAAGCTACCTTGGAATTCCGGCTATGTTCTACAAATAATACCTGGGTTATAGTCTGTCTTATTCCCTGCTAGAAAGATACCAGGCACTGCTAGTTAGCTTGTTTTACTATTTTCTCCTAAGTTCACATTTGTGGCAATCTTTCTTTGAGAGGATTTGTGTCTAACCTTGATAAATCCTCTCATTATATCCTGTTTATTTAGATTTTGTTAATACTAAGTACATCATTGCTGTTTTCTCACAGAACTGCCAGGTGAAACGTGTCAAATTCTCGTAGCCTTGACTGGATTAATGAGGATTTTTCCTCTCAGGCTACTCTGATCATTTAATCTCCATTCAAAACAACCAGCAGGTATTTCTGTTTTAATTTCCCCTCCCTTATCATAGATCATGGATACATTTTACAGATCACCTCTAAAGCTGTCCTCTTTTCCAGTCTCACGCTGAGAACGAGATTACTATGTGATTTATACACGTGCCAATATGTAGCAGTGGATGCAAGAGGTGGAGATGAACACAGAGGGACACTCCCTTTCCCACACAAAGTGCCGCAGGCTGTCAAGCTGGAGGAGTGAAGATAACCTGCCTCCAGACGCGAATGTATTGACAAACCTCCCGTGCTCCACACAGTGTATATATTCTTCAAACATCCAGATGTACACAGGTCAGCTGGGTGGTGGTGGTGGTGGTTGAGGCTTGTCCACACTGCCCTGCCCCCTCTGCGTTTCACCCATCCTTCTTGTATGAGGTGCAGGAACAATAGTGACACACACACCTAATGAGATATTAAGGTGGGGTGTTGTAATCTCCACTGCTGCAAGCTGATGACCGTTCAGGCAATGATCAATCACTGGCAGTGATTGATTAAGGCACTTACATGTACACTCATTTGTGGGATAGTTTGTAGAGGACATGTTTTTTTCACAGCTGCCACACCTTCTCCCTCCAAAGTATTCTGCTCATCGTTCTGTAACCCACAAGTCATTTCTTACTCCAGCCTCATTTGCTGATATGCTTCAAGAACTAAAGGTGAAATCCTGCATCACGTCTGATGCTGTTAGAAATTACAACCTCATCAAAATGCAAAACCGCACTCACCACTGTAAAGGCATCAAGGTCATACATGTTTGAAAGTGTCCTTTGTAATGAAAATGAAAAATAGAAATTTTCTTCAGAAGTTGAAGAGTGATACACTCAGTGCTGACAATAGACCCTTTAGTGCTGACCCTTAGAGAGGCATTGCCCGTATGGGTTTTTCAAAGGAAATGCAGGTCAAACAAGATGAACTGATTAAAAGCATTTGATGCACATTCCAGTCAAGAATGTATTGGCCGTAGACATTTTTTCTATATTCCCATAGATCT